>ML682021.1:29584676-29668699 GCA_007922195.1 Podocnemis expansa | reverse complement strand
GTGGCGTGCGGCGCAGCCCCGCCCCCCCCGCCCCAGCGGACACCCCTCAGCACCCTGGCCAGGGTGCTGAGGGGTGGCTGCCCTTCTCCCAGGGTGCCTAGCACCCTGGGAGGAAGGTGACATGTTGTCTCGGAACACTTTGTTCCAAAACAACATGTCCGAACAGGGCTGTTTCAAAACCTCTGGTTTCGAAACAACCCTGTTTCGACAGTAAACAAGGTTTAAGTTGATTCGATAGAACCACGGCCATTTCAAAACAAACTGTTTGCTTGTTTCGAAATGGCCGTGCGTCATGTGGCCATGGCACTTCTTATTTTGAAACAACCTCTGTTGTTTCGAAATACGAAGTGTGTGTGGCCATACCCAGTGAGTGGCTGCCAGTCCTCTGTCAATCTCCCTCCCTCCCCACCCCTCACAGTTCCAAAGGTGTTAGCAGGACCCAAGAGCACACTGTGGGCAAAGTTTGGGCCACATCAGTGCTCACACAGTGCAAGCTATGGCCCTTTAAACCTTCTCCAGAGATAAGTTTAGCAGCAGCAGCTCAGGCTCTGGCTGAAACAGCAGCAGCTTCTGTCCTAACATCTGCAACTCCCTTGAAGCTTCCTCAGGTTGTGACAGATTCTTTCTGTGCTGGGGCTAAGCTTACAAGGTGTCCCTCTTCTGGTGACAGTTTGTGTGTGTGTGTGTGTGAAAAAATTGTTCCTTCCCAAAGACAAGTGTGAAACAGCTACATAGAGAAAAGTAGTGCAGACTCCAACCTGCTTCTGCTCCGCCTGCATTGGGCTGATAGCAGGGGCTCACAGCAGTGCCCATAAACCTCAGCATCTTCCCCTCTTGCCTATAAATGGCTGCTCCTTGCATGGCAAGTGAGGATCAGACAGGAAGCATAGAATCACAGGAACTGGAAGGGATCATGACAGGTCATCGAGTCCAGTTCCCTGCACTCATGACAGGACCAAGTACCCCTATTAAACCATTCCTGATGGGTTTTTGGCTAACCTGCTCTTAAAAACTTCCAATGCAGGAGATTTCCCCAACCTGCTGAGGCAACTTATTCCAGTGGTTAATCACTCTTACAGTTAGGAACTTTTCCCTAATTTCTAGGCTGAATCTCCCTTGCTGTAATTTAAGCCTGTTGCTTCTTGTCCTATCAAACCTGGGTTCATTCTTTCCAGTTCGATTGAGCAGCCAGTGGAGACCCACTCAATCAATCTAGAGTTCAACTCAGTTAAGTCCACCTTCAGAAGAGCAGTGCTGAGTCGAAGGGAGGACATTTCCTTTCAATTTGGTGAAAAGGAGACATAAAGGTAAGTGGGCATTAGAAAGTCAGTGGGAGATATGCAAATTATTTTATGTAGCTTACATCTGTCCCTTTGACTGTCACTGGAAATGGTAGCAAGTGTAGACTGGGCCTTTAAAATGCAATACAGGAACATAACAGTGTTTGGGGGGGCCCCCCCCCCCCGCCGCTGCTGCCTAATTATTTACTTGCAATCGCACATGGTTTTCAGTTGACTGGTCAGTCTGTACCTCTGGTGTTTATATCTTTGGGGTTCTACTGTTCTTTTGGAACTTCTGGGCATTTCTTAAAAGTACAACAGAATGGATACCCAAACAGTACAGATGTGCGGAACCATTTAAGCCATGTAACTCATACTCAGGAACCTCCAAAGTTTAAATCCCCCTCCATCTCCAATAATATTCTCCCCTACCCCTTCACAATCCTTCTTCTCTGCTTTTTTTCAGCTGCCTTGAAACAAAAGGTGAGCTTTGTGGCCTGAAGACTATCAGATTCAGAGTGTTTTACATTGGCCTGACGGAGTTAATTATACACGTGTTGGGATCCCACAAAGCATGGCTAGTCAGCAATCCGTGCTCATATATAGCAATGAGGGTTCAGCTTGAACATCTCTGTTGCTCCCAGCTGTGGGGATATGGCACTTATGTATTGCTTAAGGAGAAGGTTTTCCAAAAACTACAGTGCTGAGGTGAAAGATACGTGTTCAAAAGTCTCTCTAGTATTAGTCATGCCTATCTCAGTCTGTCTGAAAAGCAAACACTCACCATGTTGTCTGGAGGAGGTAAGGAGTGCTCGAGCAAGCATGTCATATACCCCCTGACATATAGAGAAAGCAAAATTCCTTTTTCTTCTTACCTTCCTCAAAATAAAATCTATGGTTTAGTCAAAATGTCTTTGCGAACAGATAGGAGGTGATGCATATGAGAGGACAAAAGTAACAATGAGTAGGCTCTTTGTCAAGGTTGATGGTTTTTTTGCTTCCCCACATCCCTTGTGTGTACTGTAACTAGAAGATGAATTGCTATTTTAATTCCCTTTACCATTTATTTTATTTACTATTTGTTTATGGACAATTAATTAAAGTCATGCACAGGAAGCAATGTAAAAATCATAGCAAGAACACCAACAGTTATTGATAGGATCAAAACATCACATTTACAGAAACAAAGATGTAAACTAATTCAGAAACCTGTGGCTCAGCAGCAAATCCTAAATTTTGAACTGAGCTGACTGGGGGTGGGTATAAAATATACAGTTCTCCAACTGAGTAGATAATTGTAATAAAACACCTGATCACATCTTGGTTCATCAAAGATCACAAAAACTAGAGATGGAAAATAACTGTTTGGTCCATTCCTAATGGAGAATTTTTCACTATAGTAGCTAAGAATGTGACCTTCTATATCTGTTGCAAAATTGGCTTCAGTGATCCACAGACTGTATTGTGGGCTGACCCGGAAGTCTATTTGGAAACTTCACCTGATATTGCGTACAACAACCTGCCTCTTAAGCACTCCATCAAGAGTACAGCAAACCAGCAAGCCATACTCTACACTGGCTGCTGTTATGGTCCGAGCTCAGCTTCAAAGTTTTAATCCTGGTCTTTAAAAGCTGAGACGCAGCTGCCTCCCTGACCATGTTGTGTTTCATACAACTCCACATCAGCTGGGCAGAGGAGAGAAGTTTCAGGGGTGGAACTCCTCTTTGCTTGTGTGAGAATCAGAGCGAGACCATTCTAATCAGTGCCACTAGAGATTTGACTGAACCCAAGTCTACCACCATTAGTGTGAATACAGAAATTTCCCAAATAAATGGGAAATATTTCTGACTCAGATAGCATACCTCACACGCTGCTGAAGCTCACACAGGGGACACATGACCAGAACCCAGCATGAGGAGAGCATACTGTGCACCCTATCTAAGCTCAGACAGAGGAACAATGTGGGACCAGAACCCAGCAGAAGCAAACAAAATCCTTGTTTTCTGAAACTTAAAAATGACATGAAATTAATACTTTTTGCTTGAATAACTATCCCATTCTATAACTTCCCATCTGCATGTCTTTATTTCTGATACCTATTATTCGTAACAGTAAAAGCAAGGCAAGCATCAAACTTGTGTGAAAACAAGAGTTTTGGGATTAAAAAGAGTCTCATCCCATAAAATGATGGCCATCTGAGAGGGATGGCTAGATAGTGCTGCAATCTCAAAGGAAGAGGAGAAGAGTTTTTTGTTAAAGAAGGAAGACAATGTGTTTTCTTTATAATTATCAGATGTATGGAGAGCACTATGATAATGGGCATACTACAAATGCCTATCCAGATACTATCCTAGCCTTACCTTTTGAATCCAAAAGGGAGGAAACCATTAAATTGATGTAATAGGTCTGCTGACCAGACAGTTTGACAATTATGAATTTTGTGAATATCTGTGAGGAAGTAGCAGCCTCCTTTCTCATCCAGCAGTATCACCACTATTTCTAGAAATACGCCATTCCATACAGAAGATACTTCTATGCCCAAGGCTTTTCTACTGATCCAGGTATGTGCAGTTAAAATCATATTATTCCTTCCTCATTTGACTTCTGTGTAAGTCTGATCAAAATAGCATCTATCGCTCACTTCTCCTTAGACTCTTCACTACCAAAGTCAAACTGCATCATATACTCTTCTTTCTTTCCTTCATCTTGACTGGTGATAATGTTCTCAGAAGTTGCACTGAAAATGAACACCTCAGAGATTTGCTGCTGGAATGACACCATACTCTCTTCCAGTGTCTGCTTCTAGTGGTAGCTATCATCCTCTATTTCACATTCTAACACTGATGTAGAAATTATTGTTCATTTTGCCTGCAGCTAATTTCATCAGAAATTTTGCTTATGTTCATTTTCTTCCTTCTGTGTCACTCCACATGCTAGAAATAGAGCCTGTGTCACTGTACAAACCTCATCTCTTGCCAATTGTTTGATTTCTTATTTACTGGTATGTTTGGAGTCCTTCTGGTTTAAGAATGTTTGTCCTTTCCTATCATGATTTAAATTTGCTCACCCTCACTGTTTTGTTTTCATGGGATTTCTGTCCCATTCTTTACTGTATGGCATCCTTGAGATTGCAGACTGTTCACCAAGCTTTGCTTCACACACAAAAGTTTCACAGGACGGAACACTTGATGCTTAGTGAATGCCTGGTAGTAAATACCATTATGCTTCAGCATCACTCCTACAGCTTGGAACTAACAAGGTAGCTAATTCTCCCTTGTATTCAGAAAGGGCTGAGACATCAGAATAGTGATGTTAATCATGTTACAGTACTGCCAGAATTGCTGTCTTAAGTTTCAGAAAGGTCTTGAAAGAAGCCAGATCAGACAAATAATGTCACTGAAGCCCTCTACTATTTTCACATTGAGGATCTTGATCAATATAATTATTTCTGTGAAAAATTATCCCCTGTCTTTGATTCCTTAAAAGACAGCAGAGGGCTGGCATAGAAAGGCCTCTGCTGTTTATAAAAAAAAAAAACAACAACCTCAAACCAAACACTGTAAAAACCACACTAGACAACATTATATTTTACCTGAAGTATTAGGTTTTGGATTGAACAGAGCACATCATTCAACTGTAACACCTTCCCCCCCCACCCCCCCAGGCTTGTCTTGATCTTTGACTCCTAAGGGAATCTTTTCCATGTTAACAACACACTGTTGAAATAATTATTTGGAGTCTACTAAGGTGATGACAATCAGGGGTTGAAGTATGTGGGAGGACCTAGGAACACCATTCTGGGACCCCACAGATCTGATGGTCCTCTGTTTGCATTGTGGGAGCCTTTAAAGTGTGTTAAATCATGGTTATTTTTAAATCAGAGAGCAGCAACTAGCACTGAGGGTCTCTCAAGAAAGATTCAAAAGGGCAGCAGTGTTAGTCTAGTAAGGCAAAAAAAGCAAGGAGTCTTGTGGCACTTAGCCTATGTTCACACATAAACTGTTATTTCGAAATAAGTTAATTCGAATTAAGGGAAAGCCTGCTATCAAAATGACTGTTATTTCAAAATGGTTATTTCAAAATAAGGCCATTTCGACAAGTTGTTTTGAAACAGTTGTTTTGAAACAATGGCTTTTTTGATTTCAAGTGAGGTTTTGCTGTTTCGAAATAATGGCCATTATTTCAAAACAACGGGTCCTGTTGTTTCGAAATAACAGAACGTCGTGTGGACATAAGAAATTTTATTTTGAAACAACGGCTGTTGTTTCGAAATAAAACTCTTGTCTGAACACAGCCTTAAAGACCAACAGATGTATTTATCACATGAGCGTTCATGGGAGAAAATCCCACTTCATCAGACGCTTTGAAGAGGGGGAATTTACAGAATAGGATAAAAATAAATGCAGGGCAGTGTAAGACATGGGATCAGGTCATACTGCAACAGCAAATCAGCATTTGTAATGATTCAGATGCTACAAAACAGCACATAGAGGGAGGATGAAGTCAAATTACCTCTTATAATATGAAAAGAATCCATAATCATGATTAAGTCCTGCTTTCACACAATCTAATTTGCATATTAGTTCAATTTCACTGTTTCTCTTTGAAGTCTTGAGGACCATGGTTAACAAATCATCAATGGCGTAATTAGGAAGGTGGAAGCACTCAGCAGCTGGGTTTTGTGTGTGTGTGTGTGTGTGTGTGTGTGTGTGTGTTGTGATTTCTGATATCAGTTTTTGTGCCCATTCTTCTGCGTAGGGACTGCTCTTTTTGTCCAACCTATAAAGTGTGTGGACATTTCTGGCACATGACAGCATAAATCACATTAGTGGATGAGCAGGTAAATGACCCTTTGATGGAGTAGCTGGCTTGATTAGGTCCTATGATGGTGTCTTTTGTGCAGATATGTGGACAAATTTGGCAGCATGGTTTGATGCAGGGATATATGCCTGCTTTAATATATCTGTTGTTAGGCCTGTAGTTGCTGGTATCTGTTTAAGGTTCAGGGGTTGTCTGTAGGCAAGGAGAGGTCTATCTCCCATGGCTAGAGAGAATGCGGGGTCATCTTTAAAAAATAGGCTGGAGGTCCTTAATGATCTGTTGTAGAGGTCCGACTTGAGGGTTGTATGTGATGACCAGCGGCGTGCTATTGTTTTCTTTTTTGGGTCTTTCCTGTAGTAGTTGACTGTGGGGTACCCCTCTGGCTCTGTCAATCTGTTTCTTTACTTCTCCAGGTGGGTACTGTAGTTTTAAGAAAGCTTTATAGAGATCCTGAAGATGTCTGTTTCTGAGAGATCAGTGCAAATGCAGTTCTTAGGGCTTGGCTGTAGACAATGGATCATGTGGTGTGCTTAGGATAGAAGCTTGAGGGACGTAGATAACTCAACAGAAACATTAAAGCAGGCACATATCCCTGCAACAAACCATGCTGCCAACTTTGTCCACATATCTGCACAAAAGACACCATCATAGGACTTAATCAAGCTAGCTACTCCATCAAAGGGTCATTCACCTGCTCATCCACTAGTGTGATTTATGCCATCATGTGCCGGAAATGCCCCCACACCTTATACATTGGACAAACAGGGTAGTCCCTACACAGAAGAATAAATGGGCACAAAACTGACATCAGAAATCACAACACACACACACACACACACACACACACAAAAAGTTGCTGAGCATTCCACCTTCCTAATCACTCCATTGATGATTTGTTAACTATGGTCCTCAAGAAATCAAAGGGACATCAAGACTTCAAAGGGAAACAGCGAAATTGAACTAATATGCAAATTAGATTATGTGAAAGCAGGATTTAATCGTGACTATGGATTCTTTTCACATTATAACAGGTAATTTGACTTCACCCTCCCTCTGTGTGCTGTTTCTTAGCAAGTGAATCGTTATAAATGCTCTGATTTGCTGTTGCAGTATGATCTGATCCCACGTCTTACACTCCCCTGCATTTATTCTCATCCAGTTCTGTAAGTTCCCCCTCTTCAAAGCATCTGACAAAGTGGGATTTTCTCCCACGAAAGCTCATGTGATAAATAAATGTTAGTCTTTTAAGTGCCACAAGACTCCTTGTTTTTTTGTTTTTTTGTTTTTTTTTCCCTCAAGAAAGACTAGCCTTCAAGATGAAGGTGCAGCAAGGAAATCAATGGGGCAGACAATGGAAAAATATTAGTTGATTTTTTAAATTGTTTTGCTTCAGTGAAGTTATCTTCAACCAAAAATGTGTGTATGTTGATATTAATGAGAGTTTGCATATCTGTGTTTTTACAGCAAGAAATAAATGCAGTTTTGTGTTTTTGTCTTGATTATTTCTGCTCGTGCCTTGCATTGTGTTCAGTTATATATCACATTTTATTTAATTATCACATTGTTAATTACAGTACTTAGTGTGTTATGCAGTGTTTGCTAGTTTGTGACTGTAATTGATATAGACATAACACCATAAAAATTATACATATTTTTATGGACAAGTAACTGATGCGTTTGGTTTTGAGAACTGGTTGGAGATGCCTATGTGGGTTGGGGCCCACACATATGTGAAGAGGGCCCAGAGATTAGGAAGGTTCGGGGGGGGGGGGGCTGTCAAATTATACTTTAAATGGAAATGTTATTGCAGCTTTTCCCCTTGTATATGTCTTTCTTCTGACTGTTGTTAATATTGGTCTTAAGAACTTAGTGTCTGAATGAGGTCATTCTTTGGGGGCCCTGGAAGTCACAGGTCTCCATGGTTTTTTATCTTCACTGTCATCTTGTTGTCATACTGCAGTGGCATTCTCTGAGTTTAGCCTTTGATGGAGCCAGGCAATCTTTATGCATAGGTTTAATCACCTCACTAAGAAGCTGCTTCTAGTCCATCTAAAGCTAATGGGAGTTTTGTCACTGATTGTTAGAGTGAGCAGGAGCAGGTTGTATGGCTGCAGCTAACAGGACAATTTACCTGAGGGCAGAAAGGGATGATAAAAAGAACATACATTTTTGATCTGAAGCAAAGTCTCTAGATTTTTTGAAATAATTCTTTTTGGTCAGTGGTTGTACTACTGAAAAGATCAGCCCATATTCCTAAAGCTCATTAGAGTCTTCAAAATAAATTGGAGTCACCATTCTTGTTATTTATGCGGCAGCATGAACACAAACGTAGTCTTTGTACTTTGCTTAAATAGAAACAGTAGTAATATATCTACCTGATATCTTCCCATCTTACTTCACTAAAATACGTTCCCTTTATTTCTTTGTAAACGAGATTCCACCTTTTAGGATTATGATTTGGAAAATTGTAGTTTCCTGACTGAAATCTAATTTTTAATTAGACATCTAGGAGTGAGATCTTGCCCTGCCAAAGTCAACTGGAGTTGCCATTGAGTTCACTGGATAAGGGTTTATGCTTGAAGCTGGATTTTCAGCTGTGTCTTAGTTCATCCACCATATGTTTTTGTGGGTACAATTTTACACCTTTAAAGAATCACTTGTGCACATGCTGGTGGTCAGACCTTACCTGTTTACAAGTGCAAATCAGGTAGCTTGCATTCATGGTTCTTTGCCTGATTCCATTTTTTCATAGTCATTCTCTACATCAGGAGCAAAAAGAGTTCTCTCCCAGAACAAAGCCTAGTCATTCCTTCTCCAACATGATGTGCCTATGTCAGAAGATAATTCTATTTTCTTTGTCCTGATCGTGAGCCATGATATGGTTTGGCACATGGGCCTTTGGGGAAGTTGCCTAGAACTATGCAAAGCTGGTTAGTATGTGCAGTGACTCTTTTTGAGAAATTGCCTTTTCATCTGCTTAGTGATAATGGGAGGCACCAGAAAAATGGCCTTCTGCAAGGATCAGTTTTATTTCCAATGTTATTCAAGTTATATTCAAATGACCTACCCTATACCAGTCTTGCAGGTTTGTTTATGCAACAAAATATGCCTCAGCATTCATTCAGACTTCTTGGACATATTTGAGAGTATTCTGAATTCAGATATGGCAGCTATGGCTGATTATTTTTATCAGTGGTGCCTGGTACTAAGTATAAGTAAGACTATGTTGCGTACCCTGCATTTACATTATATACAAGGTGACAGAGAGCTGAATACAGTTCTCAGTGGTCAGCAAAGAAGCATGAGCAATATGTGCTCCATCTAGGTGTCTCGTTAGATGGATTAGATACTGTGACCACCTTACAAAGGCAGGAATTAAGGTCAAAACTGCTCCAAAAACTGGCTGGAACAACATGGGGTGCAAATGCTCAAATGTTATGCACTTTAGCCATGGCACTCTGTTATTTAGTGGCAAAGTACTGCTCTGCAGTACGGCTCACTCATCTCACACAAAGTTGATCAAAATACAACTAAATTTCATCACTCATATTGTATGTACTACTTTACCATTACTTTACTGATCTTTGCAATATTGTTCCACCCAGAGTTCACCACAAGGAAACTATAGAAAAACTTGGGATGAAACTGTGTAATATGGTACATCTGCTGTTAATTAAAGAGTTGCTTAATCCACCACATCATTGTTTTTCATCATGGCACCTGCTGAGGATAAGGTTAGTGGGTAAGAGATTTATGGTAGAGGATAGGCAGCAAGTTTCATGGTCTGTAGAGACACTAACAGGTAATTATCTTTGTGTGAGCCCCCACTCAGTGTTAACTTAGTTTTGATTTACTGCAAAAGCAATAGTCCCTCCTGAACCAGTTTTATAACAGAGGAAATTTGTGCTGAAATGGAATTTGGGAGGTATTTTAGAGACAGTTTACTGTGTTGATGTGGGCAGCTATGAACCATGAGACGCATTGCTGAGGACTGCAAAATGATTCAGAAGTCTTTGTGCCTTCAACATTGTTAATAAAAACTCTGTGGCTTGGCTTGAACTGAATGCATACTCCAAATAAATAAATGTGAAAAATGTGTAAGTTATACACTGTATACCTCTGTGGCTGTGCCTATACTTAAAAGCTTGGTTCGGACTTGGTTAGTCTGAACTAAATAGTTAGAAGATAGTTCGGACAAAGTGCAGTTTTTTAGTTCGAACTAACCTTTAGCTTGAACTGGCTGTGTTTTTTTTAGTTTGAAGTAACTTTTTAGTTCAAGCTAAAAAAGCGCAGCTAGTTCAAACTAAAAGTTAGTTCGAACTAAAAAAAGTGCTTAATTTCAACTAGCCACTAGTTCAAACTTATTTAGTTTGAGCTAGCATGACAATATCATGCTAGTTTGAACTAAACTTTGAAATAAGTTCGAACTAAACAGTTAGTTTGGACTAACCAGCTGAACTAAAAAATTTTTCAGTTTGAACCAGGCAAAGCCTAATGTAGGCAGGGCTCAAATTAGTTTGAATTAAGGCTCCTTAATTTGAACTAATTTGCTAGTGCAGACATACCCTGTGAGCCTTCCTCATCTCTGCTGGTTGATTTTGTGTCTGTAATTTATTTTAAAAAAGGAAAAGTCTTCTGAGAATGGAGTCATTCTGCTTAATAGATCTGTTCAAGGGTAGATGCAAAAGGCTGTCCCAGCCATGTTATTGAATCACATGGGCAAGTAGCTTTTCTGATAATATCTTTCTCTTTTCATGTCTTAGACTATTATCTGCCTTTAGGTAGCAAGACTTACAACCTCAGAAGGACTTTAGGTGCCTAACTCCCTTTGAAATCAATGAGATTTAGGTACCTAAATACCACTGAGGAACTGAGACCAAGCATCTGCACTCCTCATGCATTTGGAAATTCAGGCTGCTATATGCAGGCATTATAAATTAATGCTAATATAAGTTTTTAAAAAAAAATCAAAACTTTAAAAATCAGGTGGAAATTGTGCTCCAAATTGATGGTTGTTTTCAAAACACAGGGGTTAAAGCGTAATTTGGCAGGCCCTGGAACACTTCTAATTGGGAGGGCCTGCTTCCTTCATGAGTGGGCCCCCTTGCTTTATGGGTGGGTCCCCCTCCCGCACGTCTGAGCTCCACTCCTGCACCCCAGCTACTGCCCCCGATATCCATTCCTCTTTCCCCAAAATCCACCCAGCCCTGAATACCCACCCCCAAAATCCACCACATGCCTCCAAATACCTGCCCCAAATACCCACCCCTAGCTCAGGAACCCTCAAAACTCCCCCATTCCAGCACAAGCTGGGCCACCCCTGTACTCACTGGCAGTGCGCTGGGCCAGGAAAGCTCAGCCTGCATAGGTGCAGGGGAGCCTGCCCTCCTCCCCTGCCTACCAGAATGTAGGGGATCACCATTCTGGGGCCTGCTATTTTTAGGGGCCAAGCATTCAGGCCCTTAAAAATAGAAAATGGTGCCAGAATGCTGCATTCCGAGACCTGCTATTTTTCAATGCTGATCCCCTAAAAATACTGGGCCCGAGAATGGTGTTCCAGGCCATTCTGGCATACTTTAACCCCTGTCAAAACACATGCCCAGGATAATGTGCAATCTGATAATCATATTAGAGCTGGGCAGAGCAGAGCTGCTGGACTAAGATTGCCCAATGTGATGTGAATGAGAACTAATCAACCACTTGGCCACTGGTCTGTTTAATCTGACTCTATGAGCACAACTACCCTCCTTTTCTTTGAAAACACTATCCTCTCCCAATGTTCTGACTTTTCATCCTGGGTGCCTGTCTACCCACCATACTTACTGTGCTAACCAGGGAAGTCACACTTATGAGTGTGCTTTATGTAAGAAAACTTACACACAAAAAATTCTGTGTTAGAAAGTAATTTGGTTGCAAAGTCAAGCGCTCAAAAATTGGAAAATGACAGAAGCAGGGGGCTGAACTAAGGTGGCAGAGGCAGCTTTAAATCTGTGGCCTTGTCAACACTGCTAAATGTATTGGTAGTGTAGCTACACCAGTACAGCTATATCAGTAGAGTCCCCACTTGAGAAGACTCAGTATATGCCTACAAAAGGCATTTTTAGTCAGCACAGTAACAAAAGCACTCCAAATGGCATTAGCTGTGCCCACAGAAGCACTGTAGCTATATAACTGTATCTGCGCTAAGGTTGTTTCCAGCACAGCTGTTAGCTATGGGGTGTGGATTTTTCACAGCCTTGCCCAACATAGCTATGCTGACAAAACTTTGTAGTGTTGATCACTCCTGGCATCTCCTAATGTTCACTTTGGCACATTAATAATGTTATTTTAATATGTTTCTTCGTATGCAATTTGTATGTAATTTCCTTGAAAGGAAAAATATACAGCAGTAATACCCTGGCACTACCATCACCATCAGGGTTTGACCTTTCAATCTTTACCATCACCACACTGGCCACCACTTTCTGAGCTGTGGGCTTAGAGTGGCTCATCACAGGTAAAGGCTGTGATTCCCAGAGGCAGGATCCCATTCTACCTCCATCAGAAGTTAAAGTATATTTTGGTGGGCCTTGGAACCCTCCTAAATTTCTGGGCCCCCTTGACACATGTCCGGGCCCCCTTTATGCACCTTTGGGCCCTCGAAAATGCCTGCCCCCACCTCAGCTACTGCCTCCCACAACAGCTACTGTCCCAAAAACACCTGCCCCTCCATCCCAGCTACTGCTCCTGAAACAACTACCCTCATCAGGCCACTCTTTCCCCATGTCTTCCTCAGCCCCAATCCCCATTCCCTAATCTCTCTGCCCCCCTGGCCCCCCCGGCCGCTCCTGTAACCCCCCCCATCTCCCAGCTCCCTCATCTTCACTTCACCCCCTTCAGCCCGCCAGCCCCTTCCACACCTCCTCTGACTCCCTCCAACCCCTTCCCTAAGCCTCCCCCCCCGCCCCCGACAGCTTCTCTTGCTCCCTCAATGTAGGAGGGGGGAGCTGAAGCCTCTGGAAACTGCTCATAGGTGAGAAACCTGCTTAGGTAAAGAGCTTTCACCCAGGGAGATCAGGGAAGCCAGCAGCTTCTAATTCTGTAAAAAGCCCTGACTGAGAGGGAAGTTAGCTATGGCTGGGAAGAAGGACAACTGATGAGAAAAATCATAGTGACAGAAGCCTGTATCTTACTAGGTTAAGTTTTAGAATTCTAGGTGTTTTCACTTTTTTTGCTTATAACCATTTCTAAGTTGATCTAGATTTTTAAAGTTTTATTAACAAATGAAGATATATTTGAATTTACTTTTTATACTAATCATCTAAACCACCAATGCTATGTCTGATTAAAGAGAGTGTTAACTACTCCAGTTTATGTGGCAAATTAGCGAGTTTTGTGTCTTTAGAGGAACAAACCAACCTTATTTCCCTGTACAGCCCAGGAGAGGACTAGATATTACAGATCACACCATTTTGGAAACATGTGGGATGGGGAGTGTGTTGGGATCAACTTACTAGTTGTAATCAAGAATGGTAGAGACCTGAGTGTGATTAGTGTGTTGCTGGTGCGCTTCTGGGGTCAAAGTTGCAAGACCAAGGCTGCAATTATACAGGCAGTCAGGGTGTGACCTGCATGCTTGTTGCTCATTGAACATTGCAGGCAGAGTTATAGTAGAAAGCATTTGATGCACCCAGAGTTACTGAACAGGCCGTAATTCAACCATTCACTGGCCCTGACTACACTCTGCATGCCTGTCTACACAACTGCTAGGGCATCTCAGAGATGTTCTTGACGTAGTGTATGCAGATGCTGTTGCCGTACTATTTTCAGTCTTAGTCTTCAGTTGTTACTTTGGCGCAGCAGCCAAAATTTTCCTAAAGAAGGTGAGTGACAAATGGGGTGGGGGAGTGGGAGGTGAGAGGGAGTGTTGGGGAGGTAGGGGGGAGTTAAGGTTTCAGCCAAACCTGAATTAGTTTTGTCTTGTTCCATGAAATTTATCTAGCCCAATAACTTTCTCCCTGTCAAATTTTAATGGCCTGCTACAGACAACAGATGTTATGATAGATAAAGATTGCCAGAATCTCTCATAAAGGAGAGTGTTAGGCAACCTAAATAACACTGTACATTCTTTCTATAATATCTGAAATCTGTGTATTACTGAGGCAAATTGAGGCCAATGGATTCATCATCTCCTTGGATAATGAGGATCAGACTGTGCCTTGCAACTATTGAGTGACCTTAGAAGAAAGCAGCACACCTCCCCTGTTCACTGAGCCAATTTATTCTAGTGGCTGATTTGGGAGATGTCTGTTTATATGAGGGGAGAGGGGTGCTTGTGTGTTATTGCCTCATTTCCTATTGCAAACAATTGGAGTGGCTGGCAAACATGAGGGCCCTGCAGTTATATTTGGTCCTTGAGTAGGACTAGGGTGATTCTTGGGAAGAAGTTTTTTGCATACTCCCTTATTTCCCCATGTATCTGTGCTGTGCAAGATCCAGTTTCAATCTGTCCTTCAGAAAAGAATGTCTGTCTCTGTGAATCATCACTTGATGTTTCAGGTCAGTGACAAGTGGTAGGAAATGAATCCTGATACAGATGCCATGTTTCCATAAAAGAGAACCTAAAAGGGGGTCTGTGGAATATAGGTAGGAAGAACATAGGCCTGTGAGTGTGCTTCCTCGGGTGACAATGAGCTTTCTTTGGTGACCACTAGCAAAATGTATTTCCATAACTCTATACCAGTGAAATTAGATTCTGCTGAATGGGAAACTGTAATCTCACAGGCTATGTCTACAATGGCAAAGCTATTTCAAAATAGCTATTTTGAAATAACTTTGCCAATATTAACTCGAAATAATAAATTTGAAAAAGTGCATCTTCACCAGACTCCTTTTTTGAAATAAAGCAGGAATTAGTATTTTGAGTTAGAGTCTACACTAGACTCTATAATTCAAAATAGATTCCCCCCCCCCCGACAGGTTTCCCTGCCTGGGGAGATATGCCCCCTCCAGGGCAGCGAGGGAACCCCAGCGGGGCTGCGCCCCCCACCTGGGGCAGCCAGGGAACCCCAGAGCGGTTACGCTCCATGCTGGGGTCAGCCAGGAACCCCAGCAGGGCTGCGGTTCCCCCCAGGGCAGCCAGGGAACCCCGTGGGGCTGGACTCCCAGCCAGGGAATCCCAGGGGGCTGCACTCCCCGCTGTGCAACCAGGGAACTGGGGGTGGCACTTCCCCCCCTGGCATGCTGATCTGCCCCCCAGCCTCCCTGTTCAGGATGGATGGAGGCTAGCAGGGGGTTAGGAGCCCCATGGGGCTTGGAGCTGCTTGCGGTGAAAGCAGCTGTGAAATTGGCCAGGCTAGGAGCTACTTGCCCCATTTAATGATGTCAAAAAATGCTTAGTTTTTTCAAAATACAGAACTGCTTTTTTTCAAAAAAGCAAATGCCTGTCTGGACATAGAATAGCTTTTTTGAGATAAGCCTCCTTATCCCCCAAAAAACTTTTCAGTGTAGACATACCCACAAACAGGGGCCGTCACTGGCACCAGGCACACAGGGCCCGTGCTCCGAATCCTGGCGCCAGTGCCCTGGATCCTGTGGAGCCCCACCTCTCCCAGTCTCTGGTCGGATCGCGCCGGAGATCTGGGGCCCAGCCGCTCACAGCAGCAGCAGCCTCTTTCCCAAGTCCGGGCAGCCCTGTCCCCAGCTGGGGATCTGGGCCCTAGCCGCCTGCGGCCACAGCTGCTGCTCCCGGCCCTGTCCCTGGCTGGGGATCTGGGACCCAGCCACCCGCGGCAGGGGCGGCCACTTCCCCAAGGCCGGGCGGCCCCACGGCCACCACTCCCAGCCCTTTCCCTGCCCAGGGATGTGGCCTGCAGCCAGGGAGCGGGGACTAGGCCAGTGCCAGGGGTCCTTTCCTGGGACAGCGATGCTCCTGCCCACAAAGACCTAATATGTGAAAGCAAAGTAAGAATCATTGAACTAAGATGACAGTGGGGGGGGGTATCTTCTCATCAGAAGAAGCATGCTGAAAGTGGAAAGCACTCATGCCCAGATGTCTCCTTCATTTCACTGTTCTACAATTCATTATTACCAGGTGAGCATAGTGTTTTAAGGCCCAGAATGCTTTCTTAGATGGAAAGATAGCCTTTTGATGGATCCATGGCTTTAGTGGCAATAATTGATATAGCTAGGCATGAGTCAATAGGTAGATCGTAAAATTTGGTTTATGCTTGGCAAATTCCTTGCCATAGCTTCAGGTATTCTGAGATTTAGAAAAACAGTATGTGACGGTCACTGAACGAATTGCTATCTGTCTTTTGTGCTGTGTTAATCACCATGGTATCTGAGCATCTTCTCGCTTATTAGGGCCTTTTATGTTTCACTTATGTAAAATATGAAGAAAATGTGGGTTGTCTTATAATTTCCAAGCTTTAATCTTCATCAGGATGCAGAAATAGACTAACTGCCTAGTGCCCATTCTCTCAGGCAACAATGAGAACTAAATAATAATGGTGCTTCAGCCATCACACTTGTATGCAGTAAAGATAATCATAGTTATCAAAATCCTTACAGAAGTGCATTTTAATCTTCCCAATATAAAGGAAGCTTTAATCTTCAATTACTATTTCCTGTGCTTATTGACTTCATATTCGCTCTGCAGAGTACGCTATGTTGCTACAGCCACAAAACTAAGGCCAAGTCAATTGGAAATTGAACCACCACTTTACTTCCCACTTAAAAGAGTGAATTGCCTTGTGGAATCAGTGTAATTGTCAAAAGCCTTTGTAGTGTTGTGTGATTTCATTCATCCAGATGTTTTTGACTAGTATGATTGTTTTAACAGGTAATTGATACAGGTGGTTCTGACACCTATAGTCACTTCTTCATGGTCATGCTGGTGGTTTTTATTATTAATGCAGTGCTAATAGAGATGCTGTTGCTGTTGGTATCTCAAGCTCCAGCCTTTTGGAAGGGATTTCATTGTAGTTTCAAGTTCTGGAGGTCAAATTAATCTCTGTAACTCCACTGCAGTAAATAGTTATATTAGGAATGACTTCAGTCTGGTGTGTTTTAAACTCGCCAGTGCAGATGAGGATATGGGTAGACTGTTAAAATGAATAGCTGTGTTAGTCTAGTCCAGTAAAAAAAACAACAAGGAGTTGTGTGGCACTTTAAGACTAACAGATTTATTTTTTGCATGAGCTTTCATGGGAGAAGATCTGAGGAAGTGGGATCTTTTCCCATGAAAGCTCATGCAAAAAATAAATCTGTTAGTCTTAAAGTGCCACACAACTCCTTGTTGTTAAAATGAAGCAACTTTTTTTCCTCAGTAATTAGTTTGATTCTCCTCTGCCAACAGAATGAAGTAAGTGTAAAACACAAACAAATCAAGATTTGTCATATGCTCCCACTGTTCACTTTGCAATGATGCAAGCCAGTGGAGAATTGGGCCCTTTATTTATTCATTTCAGTGCCACAGATACAAATCAAGGCATCCATAGAGAGTATTCAAGCAAAGATTAACTGCAATTTAATACTTTAAAATGAAAACCAAATTGTCTCTCAACTACATACCTCTAAACCCCAAATGCAATCCAGACAGATGTATAGAGAGCTAATATTCATATTAAGAATATCTTCCAGGTACTTTAATCCAAAGATGGACATAAAATATCCTCTTTTTTCCCCCCTCTGGACTGTATTGGTACCTTGTAATACAGTCTGCATATGTGGCAGTAAGCACAGGAGCTGACATGTAACACTAAAAGTCACAATTTGGTGTCCCCCCAACAGCTCTATGAGGGCAGTGAGTTCTGCCTCTCCTTCCTGTCCTGAGGCATGTTACTTCCCACTCTACACAGGCTCATCTGTACAAGTGAGAGGGAACAGCCCAAGGTCCTTCCACTCCCTATTGCTGCCTGTCCACAGCGGTTAAAGCAGGGGTCTCAAACACGTGGCCCATGGGCCGCGTGCGGCCCCTAAAGCTATTTCCTGCAGCCTGCAGTGACATGCTTATTACTGATATTAGCAATACCATTGTATGAAAAGATTTTAGTAGTGCGGCCCTCTACTGGTCCTCATGCAGCCCTCATGGTGATTTGAGTTTGAGACCCCTGGGTTAATGTATAATTTGGTGGCCCCCCTTCACACACATCCAGGCCACCTTCACCCACCCCAGCTACTGCTCCCAAAATGCTGACCCCCCATCAGACCCCTCTTTCCCTTTCCCCATGTCTCCACTCCATCCCTCCTAACCCCCCCCAACTCCTCAGTTTTTATTTCACCCCTTTCAGCCCTCCAACCCCTCCACACATCCCCAGCCCACCATCCCAGGCCCTTCTTCCTCCCTGTATCCTTTCTCCAGCTGTCTGATTGTCCCCAAACCCCTTCCCAGGCTTCCTTACTAGTGGGGCAGGGAAAGGGCCTGCGGGGATTCATGGCTGCACTGCTGACATGTAAGCTGCTGTGCCACAGTTGCAACTATGGTGCCAGTCAGCTGGCTGCCTGGCAAGAGGGGTGTGCACCACCTGGGCCTGGTAGGGGCAGGGCCTTCCCAGGTGCTGGGAAAGGGGGCAGGGGTGGCCAGGCTCACTCCAGCATGCAGCCCCTTGAGCCAGCCCTGGGGGGAATGTGCTGGAGCACTGCATTCTGGCGTATTCCTCTCTTTTTAGGGGGCCCTGGAACGCTGCGTTTCAGCACATTTTCTCTTTTTAGGGGGTCCCGGAACGCTCCATTCCTCCCCTACCCCCACACCCTCTCAGGGTTTGACAACCCGAATAGCCCAAGAAGAGAAGTAAAGAGGCCTCTTATGCCTGCACAGGTCACCAGCCAGACTCATTTCTGAGCCCTAAGTGTTTGCATAGCACCTAGCATATACTGGATGTCACTGTAACATATATAATAGCTTGAGGCTGGGAACCATTGCAGGGATGACTCTGTTCTTTAATAGATATCACAATGGCCATGGCAGCTCCTTCTCATTCCGCAGAGGGCAGGAGAGTCCACTCCTGATAACAGAACAATTAGGATTCCATGAGTGGGGTTTTGCAGAGTTCTTCATCCCTTTTTATTTGTATAATATAAATAAAACATAGTTATAATAGGACAATTTGATAGGCAGTAACATCTGCGTGGGGAAGAAATGGAGAGAAACCTCCAGAGCATTGTTTCTACCTAAAAGTCATGCATGGAATTGTCAACCTCATATCAAAATGTACAAAATATATGTATCAAATGTATAAAACTTCATATTATTGTCCACCTCATGTCAAATATATAAAGTAAAGATTCTTAAATCAAATGAAGTTCTCAAGCTGTTTTTTTATCTATACATTTTTATTACTGTTGATGGAGATGTGATGTTCTTGATTTTTGTGGTTTAGACTTCTGTGTGGGTAATGAAATTGCCCTTTACTGAAAAAAGGTCTAATCCTTCCAGGCCTGCTTGTTTGGTCACTTCCACTTCTATTAGAGAATCTGAGGCAGAAAGACAGTGATGTTCCTGAGGCCACACTACAAATCAGTGATAGGGTCAGGGTTAAAACACAGGGCCTCTTGATGCCTGCATTTGTGTTCTTTTTCTCCAGCCCCCCACCCCATTTCCCCTCACTGCTAAAGGAGCTGCAGGTCACTTTGACATAAGTTGCAGTTATGAGTGCCCAGTGTCTCTGAAAATCAGACTCCAGAAGTCTCAAGTCAGACACCCAGACTATGAGGAACACACACAAATAGGCTATGTCTACATCTCCTTTTTTAGTTTGGACTTGCTAGTCTAAACTAAAAAAGTCTGAGATTAGTCCAAACTAGGTTTGGACTAGTTCAAGCTAATCGGAGCTTTTCACTTCAAACTAGCCGTGCTTCCTAGTTCAAACTAACTTGTTAGCTTGAATTAGAATGCATGGCTAGTTTGAATTATTGGCGTAGTTTGAACTTTTTTAGTATGAACTAGCCATTATTTCATGGGTTGCATGTGCTTAGTTCAAAATAAAGTTCGAACTAAGCTGGCTAGTCCAGACTAACCTTTGGCTAGTCCGAACTAAGAAATTTCTTAGTTCGGACTAGCCAAAGGCTAGTGTGGCCAAGGGCCAAATTATTCAGGACTAAGCTTGCTTAGTCCAGACTACTTTAGCAGTGTAGATGTAGCCATAGTGACCAGCACTGACAGATTTTGGTCGGCAGGACTTGTCCAGCATTACATAAAGAGCTTGTGGCAGAACAGAAACCAAAACTCCAATTTGGTATGCAACTGCCTTAACCAAAGACCACCTTTTCTCTTCCTGCAACCCCCTTTATCACACACTTCTTATCATTTCTGCAACAAAAGAGCCAGGACACAAGCCAGATTCATTCACACAGCCCTGTCAGTCCTAACTGTCAAATGAGACCAGGGCTACCCAGCAAAAATTGCATTGCCATGTATGACAGTACTTATACACCAGGCAGAAGAATTAAGGTTATGTGGGCAGGTATAAGTCTGCCATTTTCTGTCTTTTGAGGGCTTGACTTTGCAATCTTAATAACATTTCTTTTAATATAGGTTTTTAATGTAATTTCCTGGATTAAAAAATTCTGTTATGTTCATTATAAGCAAGGTTTGAACTCTAGGCCTGCCCCACAAACCTCTTCCCCTTGAGTTAGAGGAATAAATGTCAACTGGCAGCAGAAATATACTGTTTTCCTCTTCAAAGCAGTAATTAGCAGTGGATGTATAACATCCAGTTAGTGGGTTACAAATGCAGGATTGTAATGTCTGGATAACCATAGAGGTTTAGCAGATTTGTTTTGATAGCCCTGGGTTTTATCAGGAACTTTGCCAGAAGTAATCTTGAGTAAACTCCCTATGAGTTATGAGGTCTTCTTCAATAATGAAGGTTGTGACATGTAGAGAATTACTAATGCCTATTTGTAGAAGTGATCTAGAGTTCATAAATTTCCTGCCTCGTAGTACAGTGTACCTTAGAACATCAGAAGTGGAGAAATATAGGGCTGGATGGGACCTTAAGAAGTCAAGTGCAGTCCCCTGCAGTGAGGCCGAACCAAGGAAACCTAGATCATTCCTGACAGGTTTTTCTCTAGCCTGTGCTTAAAAACTTTCAGTGACAGGGATTCCACAATGTCCTTTGGTAGCCTTTTTCCTACGTTTAACAACCTCTAGTTAGAAAATTTTTTCTGATATCTAACCTATTCTCCGTTGCTGCCAATGAATCCCATTACTTCTTATCCTACCTTTAGTGGTTAGAGAGAACAACTGATTGTACTATTTATTATAACAACATTCTTCAAATATGTGCAGGAGTTATCCGTGTTCTTTTCTTAACACTAAACATGCTAGTTTTTTTATTTTTTTAAATAAACACCTTTCTTCCTAGGTCAGCTTTTCTAAATCATTGGTTACTTTATGGCACTCTTCTCCATTATCTAACACAGCGGTTCCCAACCTCTTTGGCTTGAGTGCCACAGATATCATTTTTGCATTTCTGAAGGGCCACCAGTCTGTCAGTGGGCTTCCTTGAATAGCACTTTGCTTACTTGTTAAATTCCTGTCTCCCTGGCTGCAACAAGGAAACCAAATGCATCTTGTAGCCCTGCATACTCCACCTGGATCCCTGCGTAGGTAGTGATTCCTTGCTGCAGTCAGGGGACAGAAGATGCGTGCTTCCCTCTCTCTGGCTCAGACAAGGACCCCAATGCCTATCAACCTAGGCAAAGCACTTTGTTGTGCTCCCAGCTACAGACAAGGGGAGGAGAATGCTGATCTCCCATTTTTTTGCCACAGCTAGGAGCCTGCACCAGTCTTTTAGCTCCATAGAAAGTCACTCCACTTGAGTCCTTAGGAAGTAGCTCCCTCCTGAAGTCAGCAGGAGGGGAGATGTGGGCCACTTTTAAAGCCCCTTTGGGCCACTTTTGGCCCCTGAGCCAAAGGTTGGAAACCGTTCATCTAACTTATTAATGAAAATATTGAATAGTACCAGATTCTGGACTAACCCCTGAGGGACCCCATTAGATCTGCCATCCCAGTTGGAAAGTAAACCACTGATAATTACTCTGAGTTTGGTCTTTCAATTAGTTGTGCACCCATCTCATAGTAACTTCATCTAGACTGCATTTCCCTAGTCTGCTTATGAGAATAATGTGTGACTGTGTCAAAAGCCTTACTAAAATCAAGATATAACACAACTACTGCTTTTTGCCATCCTCTAGGCCAGTAACCCTGTCAAAGAAAGAAATGAGGTTGACTTGGCATTCTGTGTTCTTGACAAATCCACACTAGCTACTCCTTATAATCTCATTGCCCTCAAGGTCAGGGGTTCTCAACTCCCTTTAGGGTTGTGCCTGTTGGGAGGGCTTCTTACCATGCATGACACAGGGATGCCCCTGCTTACACTGCCTCCCACTGCTGAGCTCCCCCACCACTGAGGTTCCTCCTCCCCACTGCCAGCTCTTTTGATGGGGGATGAAATCAGAGTGGCTCCCACCACTTAAAAAAACCTGCCTCAACAAGCAGTTTTGGCAATGGGAGGCTTGAGCAGCCGCTCTTGCCGCCACGAAACATAGCAGTTCAGGGCAGTTGCAACAGCATCTCTGAATGAGCACCCTCACCACTGCAGAAAGCTGCAGCAGCTCAGGCTTTTTGTGGTAGCCCCTAATGGGACAGCAGCCTGCTGCTACAGCTCTCTTCACTGTTGAAAGTCTCCTGCTTTAAGGGAAGGGGAGGGCTTTCAGTGACAGGCTGATTTCACCCAACATACTCAGCTACTGTGCTGTGACTGACTTCTGTGTTGTTACACATTTGTTACGAAATGCTGCTCTAGGGGTATGTCTACATGGTAACTGTTATTTTGAAATAACCCATTTTGAAATAACTCATTTCGAAATAAAATCCTTATTTTGAAATAAGTTAATTTGAATTAACAGTTTGTTAATTCAAATTAAGGGAAAGCCTGCTTTCGAAATGGCTGTTATTTTGAAATGGTTATTTTGAAATAAGGCTGTTCGGACTTGTTGTTTTGAAACAGTTGTTTTAAAACAATGGCATTGTTTCAAAACAACATGTCCATCACCATTGTTTCGAAACAACCATTTCAAAACAATAGCTATTTCGATTTCCTGCTAGGTTTAATGGTTTCGAAACAACGGCTGTTATTTCGAAACAACAGGTCCCATTGTTTCGAAATAAAGGTATGTCGTATGGACATGAGAAATTTTATTTTGAAACAACGGCTGTTGTTTCGAAATAAAACTCACGTCTGAACACAGCCGAGGAGCTTGCAAATTGGTTGTTTAATAATTTGTTCCAATATCTTTACACATATCAACATTAAGCTGACTGGTTTAATTTCTAGGGTCCTTGTTGTTCCCCTTTACAGATGGGTACAATGTTTGCCCTTCTTCACTCCTCTGGGACAACAAGTTTCTTCCTGACTCCTAGCAGAGTTATCTCAACGGTAATTGCTAGAGTTTCTGAGGTTGAGTCAGCTAATTCCTTAAGTACCTTAGGTTGAATTTCATCAAACCCTATCAATTTGAATGTATTTAACTTATCTAAATATGCTTTAATCTGTTCTTTCTCTATTTTGGCATGTGTTCCTTCCCCTCATTGTTTATATCATGTTGAGTACTGGGTCATCACTAATCATTAATGAAACTGAAGTACAATACACATAAAACACCACAGCCTGTTGTCATCAATTATTAGCTTTTCTTCATTTCTTAGTAGAAGACATACACTTTTTTCTCCTTTCCCACCCCTACTGTAGTATAAAAATGCTTCTTCCTTTTTATGTAACTCAGTATATGCTTTAGCCTTTCTGATTTTGTCCCCAGTAAGTCATAATATTCTCTTGTACTTCTTAGCAATTTGTCCATTTACATTTTTGGTAGGTCTTTTTCTTTTCCAGGTAACTAAAGAGCTCCTGATGGAGCTATAGTGGTGTCTTAGGCTATATCTACATGGGCAAATTAGTCCAGATTAAGGAGGCTTAATATGCACTAATTTGGTCCTTGTCTAGTTTGAACTTAAAAATTTTAGCAAAGCATAATTCAAAGTAGTAAGTTCAAACAGTTAGTTCAAACTTATAATTTAGTTCAAACTTATTTCAAACTTCATTTCAAACTAATACGATGTAGTCATGCTACTACAAACTAAATAAGTTCGAACTAAGTGGTTAGTTCCAACTAACCACGGTTTTTAGTTCAAACTAACTTTTAGTTTGAACTAGCTGAGCTTTTTTAGTTCAAACTAAAAAATTAGATCAAACCAAAAAAAGCACAACTAGTTTGAACTAAGAAGTTAGTTCAAACAAAAAAGCCATGGTTCATTTGAACTAACCAGGGCTCTGCTTAGTTTGGACCAAGCAAGTCCAAACTAAGCTTTTAGATGTAGACATAGCCTTACTTTGTTTTTAATCTTTCCTTCATATTAGGATAGTTTGCAGGTATGACTTTCGTGTTGTCTCTGTAAGAAACAAACATCTCTTCTGAACTCCTTTTTCCTTTATTTTCTTCCCATGGGACCTTACCTACCAAGTTCTCTGTTAAAGTTCTGCTTTTCTGAAGTGCATTTTCTTTCTTCTGCTTCTGTCAGGCCTCCCTTTTCTTAAAGTCATTAAATCTGTCATTTCACGATGGCTTTTCATCCAAATTGCCATCCACCTTTCATCCATCATTGCCAATTGCCATTGCCTTTCATCCACCTTTCATCCATCACTGCCAATTCCTTCTTATTGGTCAGTATCAAGTCTAAAATGACTGTCCCACAGGCTGTTTCCTCCACTTTCTGTAACAAAACGTACATTCCCACTACATTCCTCTAGGTCAGATGCTGTTCTGAGATGGGGAGGGGCAGATCGGAAGACAAGGATGTACATCATGATGATGGCCATTTTGTCTGTGCCCTCTCCAGCAGTTTAACCCTGCATAGATTCAATCACAGAAAATTGTGAGTATTGGGGTAAAGAATAATGGAGAGAGCAAATAATGATTTTCAACAGCTTATAACTCAACTATGTCTGACCAGAGTGAATGAAAGGTACTCTCTCATCCCAGAATTAGTCCTTTGCTGAATTTAAAGTTCTGATTATAAACTGTAGAAGCTTTAGAAAGCTTCCAAAATGGCAAAAAAACAATTTATTTGAGTTCAAGCAACTTAAATATAGGGGTCACTAACATTCCCCTTACAATACAATATCTGCAAAATTTAAAGTAAAAAGCAGAAGTTGATACGAGTAAAAATATATATCTGGAAACAAAGAACCTATATATGTTTCATGGATATAATATATAAACAACTAGATAGATTATTTGTTTCAAATCTCCATTTTCAGCCAGGAGCAGATTATTATGTCTGATTTATATAACCACAAAAATAGGGGGTTTGTGAAGGAAACACTGACACAATCTCAATTATCCTGGTACTAACAGATGGTACTATAATAATGAGCCCTAAGAAGGCCAGAAATAATAGGACACTGGCCCGGCTTGAATTTTAAAAGAGCCAAACAAGAATGATCTGCTGCTAACATCCTGGAAAGCAGTTTCATTTTAGAGCTGTTAAAATAAGAACCATAATGGGGTCTTTCCGGTAGTGCTAGTCAAGTCCCATTTAAGCACCTAGTTTTTAATGAGGCATGAGTTATAGGAGTACAAAAATATTTTAAATAAACTTCTTTGATGTTTTAAATATCTAAAGTAAAAAGAGATTGCTTATTTTCCTGTACAATGTACCAGGAATGAATTGTTTTTTCAGTGTTGGTTTAAAATGCAAAGGAAACATTTAAGATTTAATGTAAGATTAAAATTTAATGTTTACAGTTTAAATCTTGGGTAAAGCTGACTACATAGTCAAATGAAGGCTCACAAACTATAGCAGCAAAAGGTAGAAAACATTCTCCACAGTTCTTCTTTGCCAAATGATGTAAACATTAGCTAAAACTCTCACTTTTTAACTTTGTTCCCAGTCCTCTGGTGACTAGAATGAGGAGCATTCTGGGTACTGACATTTAAACAAGATTATTAAACACTCCATTTTTGCTTAAGAAGCCCCATGCCTAAATTTCTAAAGTTTTTTTCCTCCCAGTTTTCAGTGTTATCTGATCCCACCAACACGTCTTTATTAAGTTTTAGACATTTGCTATAAGTCCTATAACTGTCAAAATCATAATGGAAATATTTTGTTTTACTCTTTTTTTTCACATGATTATGTAAACACAAGTCTGTCAAAAATTAAAGGCACAAAAAGCCCCATTCCCCAGTAAGCACAGCAGGCAGATGAATCATATGCAGGTTTGGGATTTTTATAGAAAACACCTCACAACTTGTAATAAAACTGTTATTTTAAACATTGTCAAAGCTATTGAGGCACTTCACATACCAAGGACAGTGTAATCTTACGATATGTATGGACTAACATCAAATAGCATCCCTGATACCACAGGATATAATTCTGGCAGACCTGGTGCCAGCTCAATGTCAAGGCCCCTATACCTTACTGAATGCTGATAAATGCATAGCTGAAAACCAGTCTGGCTCACAATATAGTTAAAATATGCAGTAGTTTTATAGACTGTATTTAGTGTTTGGACTTTATAAAACACTTGTTAGCTGCTGCATGTGTTAATCTCACTTATCACATCAGTATCCTGTGTTATAATATTTAAGAGTTTGCTTTGTAACTATAAAAGTGTTTGCTATAAAACTGGAAAACCTCACAGTCAGAAGAATTACCAAGTGTAGAATACAATTTTATCAGAAGAGGTGTCATCTTCTGCCCAGCAAAAGAAGGCCTATGGCTTTGTCTACACGAGCAAATTAGTCTGGACTAATTTGAATCCTGTCTACATTAGCCTTTGGCTAGTTTGAACTAATTTTTTTTTTTGGTTTGAACAAGTTAGTTCAAACAGTAAGTTTAAATTAACCACTTAGTTCAAACTTGCTGCTTTGGCTAGTTTGAATTAGCAGTATGTAAACATGTTAGTTTGAAGTAAAGTTTGAACTAATGGTTAGTTTGAACTAAACACAGTTTTTAATTCAAACTAACTTTTAGTTTGAACTACTGTGCTTTTTTAGTTTGAACTAAATGTTAGTTCAAACTCAAAAAAGCAGCTAGTTTGATCTAAAAAAATTACATTTAGTTCAAACTAACTTCAGACTACGTAGTTTGAACTAAGCAAGTCTGAACTAAGCTTTTAGGTGTAGACATAGCCATAGACACCAGACAAGGCATTGTGGATCATCGAAGGACAAAAGACTTTGTTTTCCTGCAGCCCATGAAGAGGAGACATGCACAAATGTTCATCCCATCACAATTGGAATTAGAGAGGAAGGGAATAAGTAGGGCCATGCTGCCACCCAATATATAGAAAAAGGAAAGCACCCTGGGAGGAAGAAGGTCAAAAAGTCTTAAGTTGAATTAATGGTTAATTCTAATTAACACAGCTACATTGGGTTAATTCAAACTAATAAATTCAAATTAACCCTTACTTCAAAGTTAAGTCAGGTTTTATAACATTGAAGTAAGCTTTCATTAATTCAACCTTAGGAATTCTTAGTTCAGATTAATGAAAGCCAGTGTAGCCATGCTTTAATTTAATTCAAATTACTCCTCATTAATTCAAATTAAATTGTAAGCGTAGACATACCCACAGAGAGGGACAATTACTCTACCTGTCTTCCATACAACACTCCTGTGAATAAGCTCCAGTCCTTTTTTGCAGCTGCATTACATTGTTGACTATATTCAATTTGTGATCCATTGTAAACTCCCCCCAGATCCTCTACAGCAGTGCCGCTACCTAGCAAGTTATTCCCTAGTTTGTAGCTGTGCATTTAATTTTTTTTCTTTCCAAAGTATAGAACTTTTCACTTGTCTTTATCATTCATGTTGAGTCCAGATTAATTCTTCACTTTGCTAAGGTTGTTTTTAATTATAATTATGTCCTCTAAAGTACTTTCAACACCCCCTCAAAGCATAATCACTCCAAGTCATTAATAAAAATATTGACAAGCACTGGGCCTAGACACCTATGGGAATTCCCTAGATACACCTTCCCAGTTTGACAGCGAGTTATTAATAACTACTTTCTGAATACTGTCTTTCAACTAATTATGCATCCCTTTATAGTAATTATGTTTAAACCACTTTTATTTAGTTTGCTTCTGGGAATGTCATGTAGGACTATGTCAAAAGCCTTACAGAAATCAAGATATATTATAGCTACAGCTTTTCCCTCATCCACCAGGCCAGTGGTTCTCAACCTTTTGTGGGTCACAACACACTTGGCAGCCTGTTGTGACCCTATGGGACACATCCGCCCACTCTCCTCAAACCAAATCTAACCATCTTCCCAGTTCTCTGTGGCATATTTACCACTGTATGGTGACACAGTAATGTACCCAGCACTGAGGTTGAGAACCACTGCACTAGGCCAGTAACCTTGTCAAAGAAGGAAATTAGGTTGGCTTGGCATGCTTCATACTTGACAAAGCTATTCTGATAATTACTTATTGTTAGTCTCCAGGTGCTTACAAATTGATTGCTTATTACTTTTTGTTCCAGTATCTTTCCAGGTATCAGAGGTGCACTGACTGGTCTCTAATTCTCTGGGTACTCTTTGTGCTCCATTTTAAAGACACTATCTTTAAATTTGGGTCACCTGCAGGCTGGTTTTGTTTCTATTAATTGAAAATGTTCTCAGACTTATTGGCAGTACAGCAGAAACAATCATTACACTGAGAGCATCATTTTTCCCCAGAAACATTTATTTTATATTAGAGATGATGAGGATCACTTTATTTTCCACTCAGAGACCTCAGGCATTCCTTTATTTACCAGCGCTTCGTCATGAGTATTCATCTTTAGTCGCTTCTGACTGCCATTCAAGGTGTCTTAAGTTTACAAAGCCCACAGGTTTTGGTACCTGACAGACCACAATGTTGCAAAACAAATGACGAGTCCTGTGGCACTTAAAGACTAACATATTTATTTATTATTTCATGAGCTTTCCTGGGAGAAAATCCCATTTCATCAGACACTTAGTAGATGTGGGAACTTCCTCCCATTCTGTAAGTTCCCCCATCTTCTAAGCATCTGACAAAGTGGGATTTTCTTCCATGAAAGCTCATGCAAAAATAATGTCTTAATCTTTAAGTGCCATAGGACTCCTTGTTTGTTTTACTGAACTACTAAACTAGCATGGCTACCCCTTAGGAACCTGGCTACAATGTTGCAAGAATGTGTTTGTTAGAAGGTGTTTGCTAACTCCTGCTCTCAGCACGCCTTGAAATTCTATGAAGACAAAGCCTCGCCAGACTCTGAAATATATGATCATGCACACTGCTAGTATATTAGCTACTGCATCTGAAAAATCAGTAAATTTAAACTCCTTATGTGTTTGATCACATCTGTAGAGAATTGTTTTAGAAGTTGGACACATGAAGTTGACCAGTGGTATAGGCAGGTGTAGAGGAACAACCATTTTAGTGTGAACAAATTTCACCTTTCATTATTTTCTATTTTCATAATGTGCAACGGGACAGATCCTCAGCAGATGTAAATGGGTGTACCACCATTGACTTAAATGGAAATATGCTGATTTACACAGTTAAATTTCTGGACCTTTGTGTCTTGAAATATTCTTGAAGTCTTCTATGCATCTGTCTCACTGTTGCACCTGTATAGTGAATTTCTCCTTCTGTCTATGTGGATCTTTCAGAAAGAGAGGATGAGGAAATATTATCATGTGGTTGCTTAAACTTCTGAAACTGTGTGTGCATTTCCAACTATTCTTCTTCATTTTAGACAGGCATTCCATAAACTAATTAATGGAAGCAAGTAGCTGGAATGACTGGAGCCTCTAACCAAGTGTAGGTGCATGTCACTACTCAAAATAAAGCGACATGGAGACTACTCAGGAATTTGAACAATTGAGGCACTGGCTGTGGGGTTGGCTGGGTATTATTTTAGCAGACAGGTGTGAGGGAGAGACATCACAAAATCTGACACATAGAAGCCAACAACAAAGTCCAAATAAACATTAGGAGTGTGACCCTGAGGAAAAACTAAGGGAGAGAGAGTTTTTGGGCAGGATGCTGACTGGAAAAAGGGCTTAGGACTGAGGACAAAGATGTTGTCCCTTGTTGTCTAGTCTCCCCACTGTGTTCGGGGAAATAAGACTTCATATATAATCTTTGTAAATAAACCAGATTGCATTAAACTCTCCCCCATCCCCTTATTACTGCACATAAAATCATCAGACTTCATCTCTAGTTTTTCTCCTTAACTGAAATAACCTGATAAAAAGGATCCTGAATTTTTGGTTAAGCACGCAGGTCAAAGGGATAACAATATTTTAAAATAGTAAAACATGATTGAATTTCCGGTTGATGCTGTCACTTTAACAAAAACATAATAAGATCTGGAGTCAGAAAGATACTATCTTGCAACATTTGCTGAGCCTTACTACACAGTTCAGAAGGAAAATAGACACTTAAAAATAGTTAATCAAATCAGGGAGAAGGATCAGATGGAAGAAAGAAAAAACAGAAGAACAGCCTTTGGGGCATCAGTTGGATCCATCAAAGTCTGATCATTATACAACTGTGGCATTTTTGCTTCAGTGTAGGGCATACCCGGGGCACTTCTGTTCAGCAGCTTGCTGAGTAAATGTCAGTTTAACAGTGTTTTCCTGTTTTGTGAAAAACTCCTGTAGGGTTCCCGGTCAGCTAACCAATTTTATTACTTCCCCGATGCTTTTTAGTCAAGCATGAATGTTACTTCTATATCTAGCCAATTTCTTATATGCCCTTGTTTTCACTAACATCAGGTCTTCTAGCCCCTGTGACTCAAAAGTCAGCTATTTTCAAACCAGGAGCTCTTGGTAATTTTGATGCTTTGTGCAAACTGTGTCCCTGAGTACGTCACTGCATTCATTGGGGGCAGCAAACATACAAACAACTGTTGCATCTGTCTTAAAATTATTAGTTCCACTTTAAGTGTGATCCATAAGCACTGTGAGCACACAGGAAATTGGTTTGTGTTCGGTAGTTCTGTCATGAATGCAAAGAAGATCAAGTTAAGCTTTTGATTTGCTTTTGTTTTATATATAGGGATCTCTTAGTGTTTCTATTGCCATCTCCTTATTAAGAATGGATTTTATGGTACAGCCTATTTCAGCCATTTAGTTTGCTTCATGCTGAAACTCAGCATTTACACATAGTTGGATTTAAATACAAGATATCATTTAAATTTGATTGGCTATTTAAGAAAAGGGAGAATCCAAGGGTTAAATGTTCTGTCTGGTTTCAGATACTTTTCTGACACATTGTAGCATAATGATAAAATGTCCCTGCTATTGCAGTTGATCATTATTAAGGTCTTATATACACAACCATTTAATTTGTGGCAAACTGGCCTGTCACGGACTAACTGTCTATGTGGACCTTGCTGATGTACACTAATAGTGATGATGTGATTTGGGTAATCTTGCTTCAAAAAGAACTTGATCAAAGTGTATTAACGAACTATTAATGCATGTCAACAGAGTCCACATGGATGGTCAGTCTGCAATGGGCTAGTGTGGGGTAGATTTACAGTCCAATGTAAATTACATTTTGATCTAGACAAGTCCTATCAAAGCAGGGATTAAAGTGAGCCGGAATGCTCCAGAAAACAGTCCTGTGGCTCACAAATCTGATGGGCCAGAGTTCTGGGGCCCAGATTCCAGAATCTAGAAAAATTGAGCCCACACATGCATGAAAGGGGCCTGGACAATACAGGACGGTGACTCATAGGCTAAAAAGGTTCCAGGCCCTTCAAATTATACTTTAACCACTATATGAAAGATGTGGAAAAACTCAAGAAAGTTCAGAGGAAAGCAATAAAAATGATAAATAGTTATGAGGAAAGGTTAAAAAATTGGACATGTTTAATCTTAAGAGGACTGACAAACATATTAGGACTGTTAAAACATGATGATGAACAATTGTTCTCCATGTGTACTGAAGGCAGGATAAGAAATTATAGGCTTAATCTGCAACAAGGAAGATTAGGTTAAATCAGTGGTTCCCAACCTTTTCCTTTATATGGACCATTATGTCATCACTGAAAGTTTTTGCAGACCGCCATGTAAGCAAGCCATTTTAAACAAAGCCTATGGCTGACAGGAGTCAAATGTATATTGCGGGTATTAAAAATGATGTTATTACTAATAATTTATTATACTCACTCACAAATATACTGCACTCGTCACAGTACACTTACCTGCAGTAATTATCCCCCTGCCCCCATTCCCCACAGACCACCTGCAGAACCCTCATGGACGATCAGTGGTCCATGAATCACAGGTTTGGAATCACTGGGTTAGATGTTAGGAAATACTTTCTACCAATAGGTGGTGGTAAACTTTGGAATAGGAATCCCTATCATTGATGGTTGAACAAACCCCTGTCAGAGCTATCTAAGGGTACGTCTATACTGACGGCAGCCAAATCGCTGCCATCAGTGCAATCCTCAGGGTGCGATTCAGCAATGAGTACAAACTTGGTGAGTTGCTCCGGAAATCGCATCAGCAACTCCAGCTCCAGAGCTGGACTTGCTGAAAGCCATCTGCAAGGCATTTGTGGTCAGCGTCCCCTAATATGTATCTGCGGCTTAGAAAGTCATCAGCAGATACACAAGCTATTTTATCTGCTGTCAACTGTTGCTGAAAAGCCCTCTAAGTATAGACTAGAGCTAAGTTTACTTGGTCCTTCCTCAGTGTGGGGGCTGGACCTGATGACCTCTTGAGGACCTTTCAAACCTTTCATTTCTGATTCTATTATTATTTTTAAAGTGACAGAAGTGTATGTGGTGTTTAACAATGAACAAACCTCTAATCAAAAGACCTCAAGAGCTAAAAGATAAGCAGGGACAATGCAAGGAGGCAACATAGAGGCATGAAGAAACAAATCAGTGTCTGACGTGCAACCATTATCTCCACACTTTCTTTACTTCTACTGCTCACTTTTCTCTGTGTTAATCTTTTCTGTTGTATGAATATTTTATTAACTATGAACTTCTACCCTGGAATTATTCTGGGGAGTGTGCATCCCGCACCACATCTTCTGTTGTAGATGCATCATTCTTCCATGTGAGGAGTAGACTTAAACTCTGCCAGTCTGATCCCTTTATGTAACAGGGACAGAAATGGTGCTTAGAGATGCCCCACTGCACAAGGAGGTTACCCAGTGGTTGTAAAGCTAGTGGAACCACTCTATGCTGATCCCCTTCACAGTTTTTGACATACAGGGCATTCTTGAGGTGAGGTGTGGGCATGTAGAATGGCTATGCATGACCACTGCACACAACACTTTAGGTCTTTTTAGCAGTACCCAGCCCCTGCAGGGCCAGAGAGGCCCCTGGATAGTCCAAGAATACACTGGACCATAAAGCCATCTTTCCCACACCCACAGTTCATCCCTGTTCTATTCTTAGTGCAGAAATGAAGCAACTGAGAATCAAGGTCTGTAAATGCAATGGAGAAATTTAATTATTCTCACTTGTTAGATATTCTATATATCTAACAAGTGAAATTGTGTTGGCATTTAGAGGTGAATCAAATGATCTCAGTGCTATCCTAGCCCTATTGAAGTCAGGGGTGAAACTCCCTTTGACTTCAGTGGGGCTCAGATTTCACTTTCAGTGTGAAGCTATTAGCAATGTGACATTCATTAATCTCAATGAGACTCACCCTGCTGACTTTTTGCACATGCTTTGAAATGTTGAGTCCTAAAGTTCTCAGGCCCTTATCCATCTGTTGCTTATGCTACAGCTATTACCATAGTATCAGTCCCTCACAATAATATTTAGTGGGCTTTAGACCCTGTCAAAAGCAGTCTGGTGAACCAGTGCATTTTCGTGTGTAGACACACACTAAAACAGCAGAAATTAGATGTAAAATACTTTTGTGTATGAATTAGCCTGATGGTCCAATCACAGGCCAGAGCCAGGTTTGACGCCTTAGCTGTCACTCTCTTGTTTAGCGAGCACTGTAGAAGGATAAATGTCAGTCCATTTTGGAAAAAGGTTAGGCTTTTGGTTTACCCAAAGTCTTGAACTCAGGCAAATAAAAGAAAAACAAATGTGATGATGGGCTTTGCAGGAATCCCATTCATCCCATCTTATTAAGGGAAGATTTTTGTGTTGGGGGCCCAAGAGCAATGAGTGGGGATCCTTTTTTATTAAGCCCAAATCAATAAACTGAGATCCAAATGACTGTGGCCTAAGCTGAACCCTGGTGTAAATGATAAACAAACATGTGCAGACAGTCTAGACCAGTGGTTTTCACACTTAGGGTCAGGACCCAGTCTTGGGTCATAGGTCTTCGAGCACTAGGTCACGCAACCCTCTTCTGCCAACGCCCAAAGACTGCATTGCTCAAAGATGTAATTGCTGGGTTGCAAGCATACATGATTTTTTTCAATTGGGTCCCGAGGAAAAAAGTTTGTAGACCACTGGTCTAGACTAATATGTACTGTCATGTTAGCTAACTTGAGTTTAATTGTCAATCAATTAAACTGAGACCACAAACAGTCTGTTTTAGATAAACGCAAAGAAATGAAGAGTTTGATTTTCATGAGGATGGAACACCTCTATCTGCAGTTACCCTCCACTCCTCCTCACATTGACTGTATCTTGCCCAATACCATACCATACACTCCCTTAACTTCAAAGGGTTCATGAAGAAAGAAGCATAAACTTTAACTCTGAATCTCTTCAATTTTGTTAAAGTCAGATTATTTATCATCATTTTATCTTGGGGTTTTTATTGTGTTAGTGTATAAATTGCAACTATTAAGATTATGCCTTTATAACCACTAGAGGATATGTCCACACAAGGCTTTTAAACCAAAATAACACTCGTTATTTCAATTTAAAAAAGCTTATGTCCAGACAATATTTCCTTATTTTGAAATAAGGAGCTCCCTTGTTTCAAAATAAGGAAAATCATTTCAATATAATAAAATCTCATTATATATCGAAATGAGGGGTATTTTGAAACTGTGGTTTCAAAATAACCATGTCTGGCTCTGTTACGTCGATATGCCCCACTTATTGATATAACAAATGACATTCCTCCCAGGGTGCATAGCACCCTGGGAGGAAGTCCCACCCACACTCAGCACCCTGGCTAGGGTGCTGAGGGGCGGTACAGGGGGATGCAGAGGGGTGGCGGGTCCCACCGTGGGGGTGGCACCCAGCAAGCCCCCTTGCGGGGCCAGCCGGCTGAGGGACCTGGCCCCCTCCGGCAGCTGTCAGGATGCCCCATGGTCCCTCCCCTGCTGCCCCACCAGCAGCGGGGGACTCAGGGCAGGGGGATCCCTGCCCTGGGGGCTTTTTCCCCTGCCTGGCTTTCCAGGTGAGAGCCAGGCAGGGGATTGGCTGGCAACATGGCCCTGCCAGGGGGCCATGTTGCTACATCTCCCAGGGTGCCCCTTTGCTGAATTGAAATAGCAAGTCCTGTGTCCAGACTTGCTATTTTGATTTTGGTGTTTTTCCTTAATTCAATTTAAGTTAAATTGAATTAAGGATTTTATTTTGAATTAGCTTATTTCAAATTAACTTATTTCAAAATAAGTGTTTACGTGTGAACATAGCCAGAGAGTATTGCTATTTTTAATAACCTTATCCCATTACATGGTTCATGTTCATAAAATAAGTGTTTTAAAATGTGTAAAAGACACATTCATGATTTTTTTTAAATTACTATTCTAATGGACATGGCTCTTTATATGAATAATTAATATTTGTTTTATCTTTTATTTCATCTGATGAACAAGTTAAATTAAAATAACATTTCTCTAGTCTGTTTAATTCTTCTTGTCTTTAATCTTTCATTTAAATTAAAGTTACTATAATACATTCAGTCCTTTTGTCCCACACCCTCCCTCTCCTCTTATCAGCTGTTAGGCCTATGAAAGCCCAGAGGCTACAGCCCATAAATATACCCTCCAATTTAGTCATACTGCACATCCAGTGCAAGGCTAATTCCATATCCCATCTCTGGGATTTCAGTCCTTAAAGGGACCATTGCTCAAGAACCCCATGCCTTGCCTGGGACCATGGCTCAGTAATGGCATGCCTGTTGTTAGGAGCACACAGTTCTGCAAATCTACCTACTAGTAACATCCTGCCCTGGGACCCAAGCCACTTCTTGCCCCAGTAATTATAAGGGAACCCATTGATTTCAGTGGGATTTGGATGAAGATCCCGATGATTAATATGTGCACACATTTTCTCAAATGTGTAATACTGCTAATCACTCCCGTTGGCCACATCACACCCCATAGTCAGACTTTCATTGGTTTTCTCTGTTTCTGAATCTCTCTCTTAGCTGACAGGCTCCTCAAAGAATCTTCTCCTCTCACCAGGCTTATGTCATTTCTTCCTGATCCTTACATAGCTAAAATTCCAGATATTTTCTGCTTCTTCATCTTGTTTCATTGTCACAGTGGGCTAGCATCATGTGTAGCAGCTTCACTGCACTTAATTCTCTCTCTTCAAATCTCATTTCTGTCTCAAAACAAGAGCTCTCCTTTCTACCTGGCGTGTGGCTCCTAATCTTGTCAGTAACATAACAATCAAATCTTACCCTCTGAGCCTCATAATTTTTCCATATTCAGTCATTCACCATGAAATTTAGCCATTATAACTACATGCAAATTTAAGATGATTTTCTATACATTGTTTACTTGTATTTGTATAAGCTTTAAATTATCCCTTGGTTTTCTATACATAGGGTTTCAAACATTACCTGAATATGTGTAACACGTATATGAAAGTACACATATAAGGTGGTGAGGGGAGCAAGGCCAGCTGGGTTCTGGCAGAGGCCACGGCGGGATGGTGGGAGGGGCTGGCAGGGGCCCCAGTGGCAAGGCTGGGGGGGCCAGCAACAGAACTGGCATCAAAGCCACAGCCCCGGTAGGGCTGACATCATGGCTGATGTTGGGGCCGGGGGTCCAGCAGGGGCCCTGGTGAGGTGGAGGGGCAAAAGTCAAGGATAGGGCCCCCCCTGTGCAGCATGGGTGGGTCTCATCCTTGACTTTTGCCCAGGGCCCCAGAATATCTAAGACCTCCCATGGCTGTAGTATGAAATAAACTTATTTATTAAGTTTATTTATTCAGCTGTAGAGTTAATTTTCTGTATTAATCCTTCTTTCTACTCTGAAAAGTTACTATAAAATTGGTGCTTTGTTATTTAACAGAGCTGTTCTCTGTGTCATATCTTAACATCCTCAAGATCTAAAATAACTTCTGCTGCTTTTTACGCCTATTAATGCTTCTGGGCCCCCAGGTCACCAAAGTGAATGTATATGGGATTCTGTCCCCACTGATGCATTATAAATTGAATTCTGATCAGTTGCAATTGTGCAAACTAATGGAAGACAATGGGATTTTTCAGGCATAATTTGGACTGCAGAACTATTATTGACTTTCAGATCCTTGGCTAAGCTTTCAGGACTGGAAGTTAAGGGGGCGAAAAAAAGCCCAGACATATTTTTCCTTCTCAACTGAATATATTTGATATGGAAGAGGCAGAGAAACAATGTAGAATCCCTTTTTTGAACATTTGTATAGAATGGACCAATATGATCATCTAGTGTGACTTCCTGTACAATGCAAGCCACAGAACCTCACCTATCCATTCCTGTAATAAACCTCTATCCTGTGATGGAGTTATTAAAGCCCTTAGATCATGGTTTAAACTGAAGTCTCTAAGGGACAGAAAAATCCACCAGTAAGTGAGTCACTCCCCATGCTACAGAGGAAGGCAACCTTCCCCCCCATATTTAAAAGTATAAACTGCCATGGATGTTTATTTTTTCTCTTTTTTCTTCATTCTGTGTTAACTTCAACTATTCAGCTTTTAATTAGCAATCTCCTCTTTTCCCCTAGCTACGAAAGTACATAGGTGGCTGCTGTCAGCATGGTGGAACTAAGGCCAGAAATATGTTGAAAAACTTTGATTTTTTATAAAAGGGCAGATTTTGTTTCATAATTGTGGGATTGATTTATTTCTTGCCCTGCATCTGATTTACATCTTCTCTAAAAAAAGTAAGAAGTAGGTGTAAAATACTGCCCAATTTCAAAAACATTTGCATTTTGTATCACATTGCACCGATGTAAATGACCTTATGAGAAGCAAGGAAATGGCGAGTCAAGCTATTTTCTATCTACTCTATAGTAACATGGATTAGTGCACTATTCTGGACCATTAGCGTGGGATTTTTAAAGCCACGTATGGCATTAGGATGCCTAATTCCCATTAAAAATTAATAGCAATTGGGTATTTAAATACGTTAGGCAGTTATGAAAAGCCTATTTTTATGGTGTACAGAAAAAAGAGGGCATTTCTTTGTTACACTTGCATAAAGAGGTCAAAAATACAATGAGCTATACTCTACAGTCAGAGTTTTAAATGCATATCAGTTGAGGAAAAATGTGGATGTTGGGCTGAAAATTACACAAACTAATGAAAATATGCCGTGCTTGGAATGCCTGATTTGACTCGGTGGACAGACCCTCAGATGAAGCTTGGCAAACAATTCAAAGGTGCCCTTTGCACTGACGATGTCCTAGGGTCACTTTTCACCAGGGAAGTCTACTGCAAAGCTTAGAGCAGCTTGAGGGTTGCTGTACTTTTGCCACCTGATAATGAGGTACTATAGCAGGCAAAAATCCATGTGGAACAAGGAAGTCCAAGTTGTGCCCTCTGTCATTCTCCCTACACAAGAAGCTGTAGAGAGGAAGTGTGTAGTTCTGTACCATCTGAGAATCCCTGTATGCAGACCTTTATTTCACTCCTTCTGCTGGGTCTAACTTTGGAAACTAAAATAACCATTAGGGGAAGTACTGTGCATGGAAAGACAAAGGCTTCTTTAAATATCCTTGCAAACTGCAAGTAGAAGATTGAGTTTCAGTCATCCTCTTAGGCGCAGAAGGTTCAATTTGTAAAGCTCATGTCATGGGAGGGCATCCTGACTGTAGAGTCAGAACTTTAGAGCAGCCTCAGTGACAGAGGCTGCCCAGGAAACTCTTGTCTTCTGGGTACCCTAGCTGCAAACCATCCTCCTTGCATCTGGCAGCAACTGATTTCTGATTTGCATGATTGGCTCAAATCCTTATTCACCTATGGATGACTTCCCACCTCAGGTTTACTCTTAAGGCTGCAGAGTAGAGGTTGTACATGTCCCCCCATCTCAGTGGTTTGGAATCTGACAGTGGAATTCTAACAGTGATTCAAGCCCTCTTCCGAGGTGTAGCTTTTCATCTGTACTTTGGGATGCACAATATATAAGAATTGTCAGACAACTTGATTGTGTTATAAAATAAATGTGTTCTCTGGCTTAAACCAGCAGAGGCTAAAGTGGTCATCAACAGTTGATTGCTGGATCAAGCTCTGTTTATCAAACTCCCTCTTTCAGGCTGGCTTGTGTAAAAGTTCATCTCACATTAGTCAGCCAAGCAAACTGTTGTAGTTGGCTGGCTGGTGTGAATGGAAGAGGAGGAAATAGGCGGGCAAATGGTGGTCAGTAGCTCACTGGCAGCTATGCTAAGTAGAACAATAGGGTCCAGTGGCTCAGCTCTAGTGCTTGTTATCAAAAGACCTCAGTGCTCCTCCAAGTTCTGTCCCACAGTTCCCGTATTAGAAATGTCAATGTTTTCATTTGTATAATGTTAATAATACTACATAGAGCAGGTAAAAATTTTTCATTCAAAAATATCTTTGACAAAAAAAAAACCTGTTTTGAAAATTAAATTTTTAATGAACCTTTTTTGGGTGTTCTCATATTTCAAGGAAAAAACAGTAGTCCAAAACCCTACTATGTTTCAATTTTCATAAGTTAATCTCTAGATGTGTTACATTTTGAACTACTGGATTTCCCATTGCCTCCTCTGCCCCTTTTTCCATCCTTCATTCAGGCCAATGTAGGAAAAGGAAAAAAGAGAGTACCAAAAAACAAAACAAACAGTTAATGTTTGTGATTTTACATGGGCTTTTTATTTGTATCTTTATCATCATAAACATTTGAAAAAAAAAGTTTTAAATTTGTCCCCCAAAACGTACTTTCAAACCAGCTGTAATAGGTACCCTGCTATGTGAACTGCTTTGTAAGCTACAGATCAAAAGCACTAGCTCACAGAGACAATGTGGAGAAATGAAGAAAGCATTTTTTCTGGCAGTTTGTTTATCTACAGCTTTCTAAAGCAACTTATAAATATGAAAGGTAGAATTACTACTTCCTCATTTTGGGATATCAGGCATTCAAACTTTTCTAGTCACCTGTACCAAGACCAGTTAGCCTATATATACAAAAACAAAAATAATGGTGTAGCAATGGTTCCATTAGAGAGCCAGAACGATCTCTGCTACATTTGCTATGCAGCTCTATGAATGTATTGTAAGGACTGTAATTTTTCAGCCATGGTCAGAAGTTGGAGATGTGTAGCCTGAGAGCTGATAGGTGAAGGGGAAATTCCCTTAGGGAATTTGTTGCTGCTTTACCTCCTCCTCCTCCCATGGAGAAAGCAATAGAACACACCATTAAGAGCATATTATTTACAAACCATCTCCATTACTTCTAATCAAAACACTTGGGAAGCAAATGTGTAAACATAAGTGAAACATAACACTGAGGCCCTTTCTACCAAGGGGTTACAGCTGCAGTGTAGATATAGCCAAATCTGAAAGATTGATCCAGGTGTTTACAAGTGGAAGAAGTGAAAAGATAACAGGTGAAAACAAGGACTAATTATCTTCAATTATCTACTTGCCTTCCAGTGTTCTGAGCTGCATTATAAAAGAGTGCAGGCCAGAAAAGGATGTTTCCTTAGGATGTAGGGACTGGGATAGAGTAAGAGCACATTATTGGCTAGATAGGCAAGCCTAGCAAAATACTTCTATATTTATTTTTGTCAAGCTTTGTATAAGATAAAAGCAGTAGCGGGGGGGGGGAGAAGGGTAGAAAACCACAGACTGAAATGGTTGTAACTTTTAGGTGTTAACAGAGCTCATCAACATCACTGCTCCCTTTTGAAATTCTTTCTGATTTCTGTAGCTTATTGTGCTAAACACTTTGTTTTTGTTTCTCAGTATCTTATTCTCACTTACATACCCCCTCCTTCTTTGTTAGCGTTAAGGCCTACTTTATAACTTTTTCACTCTCTTGAGTGTTTTACTGCTATTTCATTGCTTTCTTTTATTGCCACAAGTAAACAAAGTGCTTGCAAGAAATTGCATTGTTGCCAGTGATGGGAAAACCTAAGAGTTAAATGGTTATCCAAATCTTTTTGGACTGAAAAATCTCATTACAACAGCAAGTTTTGGAGGAACAGTGCTTTCAAAGTTAGACTATGGTAGATTAGGAGTAAGGAGTTCTTGGGTCTTTTTCCTGTTTGCTGTATACTTGAAGTGATCTTGGGAGGTCACTTAACTTCCCCATCTGTATAACAGGGATTCTTATCTATCATAGAGGAATGCAGCTGGATTCAATGCACCACAATTGATACCAGTATTTCCTGATTTCAGTCTGGTTAGGAATAACAGAAAACTAGTCTTTCTTACAGACACACTTATGATTCAGGAGGAAAAAAATATGTATTTTTAAAAAACATTAATGAGGGGGTAAAATATATTGATAAAACTTGCTTGTATTCCTAAAAATTGGGGGATTCAATATAAAATTTGGGCAAAGATTTGAGGTTTTGGTCACTAACATCATAAAAGTCCCTATAGATTTTTTACAAGAATAGGGGTGTTCCAGAAAATGCTGCTATCTCTCTGCTCCTAGGCTAGTTGTGTTGCCTGACTCCTCAGGAATCATTTTGGCAGTAGGTGTATTTATCAAGTAGATATACTTCAGCACCCACTCTTCACTATTGTTAACAATCTTCAACACAGTAAAGGCTGAAAGAAACTGAAAATAAGACTGTAGATACTAAACTGAAACATCAATGAACTTAGAGTTAACATTTAACACTAGGCGCTGGAATTAATCTTTCTAGAACCATACTAATAGATTATTGACTGAGATATTAAAGGACAAATGAATTCAAAGCTTGTCAGAGGTGAATTATTAGGCCATCTGCTTAGACTTTCATATGGGAACGTGGGTGGCAGAGTCACAGTCGCTAAAAGAGCCCATGGAAGCTGATGTCTCTTTATACCTATGCATTCTCTATCTTCCCAACAGTTACATAATCTATGCCTGTGGATACCTAAAATGCAGTCAGCGCTACCTGTGTGGCGAGGGGATGCTGTATGATAACACTTTGGAGGCTGCTGACATATATATAAACATCCTCCTGTAGAAAAAGGTAGACAGAGAGCAAGTGACACATAGGCATCCTGGCTCAAGGCTGCATAGAAAAAATGAGCACTAAGAAGAACAGGGAAAGGCACATGTGGAGTTAGAGGCTACTCCCATCAATTAAGAGAAAATACATCAATCAGAAATTTTGAGAAATAATATTAGTTATGGACACTGATCATTTGTAGTATCCAAAAGTTCCATGATGAGTCAGTCTTTGACCTGGACAGTTGAATTCCTCTCTGGAGGAATGGGCTTATTCTTATACTGCCTGCTGATAAGTAGAAAATTTTATACATTTGATAGATTTGCTCATACTGTGTGCTAATAGCCATCAGGAAACTAACTATAAAAACAAATGTGTTTTTGTTTATATTGTTACCCATTTTGACATGTGCAGTTAGCCAAATTCAGGGTGTTCCAAATTAGAAATCGATGATGGAGTCAGGAATTTTCTCTTATGCTGTCTTTGTTTATTTACAAGGAATGGCTTATTTCCTCAAGGCACAAGAGGAACCAAACCATAGGGGATAGTTGTTTTTCTTATAACACCGAGTCTTTTTCATTGGTGCCAGACCCAAAAGTCCTCTGTCTAGGATCTCCCACAGTCACATGCTGTTCTTGTCTGGGCTGTATCTATTTCTATCTTTTTTGTGTATGCTGTGTCCTGAGTCCCTTATTTTCACATATTCTTACCTAAAACAATGATCAGCCAAAGCACTGTACCTGTACATTTCAATTCCAGGCCAGACTCAGTGACCTATGCTTTTTTTTTTTAAGATCAGGGCTGCTTACTTGTCTGTCACAGCTATCTTAAATGGAAGGCAATGCCACATCAATTAGCCTCAAGAACACATTAGCTTCCCAATGCACGACAACATTCTTTAGTTAAATTCTTTGTCTTGTGGAAAAGCTAGTCTTTCAGAAATTCTAATGTACGGTTTTCTGTGAACAATGGTGAAAAACAAAGCCTATTATCAGGTGAAATGGACAATTAATGGGATTTTGTGAATCTCCACATAAAAGAAGAAATTTCTTGTCCCTTTTTTTTGCAACCTGCATAGACAGACTAAAGCCCTATAAGACTAAAGTTAGTCACAGCAGGAACTCTGATACTACAATGCTGAGGATAGTATAAAAACCAATATAAACTAGAATGTGTGAGGCCTCTTCAGGGGTGAGGCTGAAGCTCCAAGTAATCCAGCTAGCTCAGAATCATGGGGTTCTAAACTTGCTTTTATTACAGAGGAAGAGGTGAACTGAACCACTATTGGACTACCCACCATTTGTTTTGAGTTGATTTTTGTTTGTTGGTGTGACCAGCTTGCAAATCATGTTTATGTAATACATATGTAACCCTTCTGCCAGGGCAGGGTTGGCAGAACAAGGGCCAGGTTATATACCTAGGGGTTTCACAATAATGTAACACCAACAACTGGCTCAAGCCCCCACCCAGATTTCTGCAAAATCCTGCACTGTCCCCTGGGCACCCCAAAAGGGTAAAACTTCCCACTCACAAGCACAAGTCTGAGTGTAGTAAACAAAACTTTAAATAGTAGTAAAACAGAGTGTAAAAGGCCAGATAACAGAAATCAGCACTGATCTAGCAAATCAGTACAAAGCAGTTTCCAACAACCCACACCACATAACAGAACATACAAGACTTAATGGCAAAACCAGCACTGATCTGGGGAATCAGTGCTAATCAAGCCCCCAACATGATCCCACATATCATAACAGCAAAGGTAAACTCACTAGCAAAATCGGCACCAATCTAGAGAATCAGTGCTAACTAGGCTCCCAACCGCCCCAGGATACGTAGGGAGTGTCTTTCATGCCAGCTGTCCACTGGCACCATCTACTGGTCACTCACTCCATCCAATAGCACCATCCCTTGACTTTACCTGCTGCCACTGGCTCTGCCCACCAGTCAGTCATGCCACCCACCTGGCCACTGGCCCCACCACACTGTCCACCGGCTCCACCCAGTGGTCACTCACACCACCCAGCTCACCGCTCTCACCATCCACTGGCTCCACCATGCTGTCCGTCAGCTTCGCCCACCGGTCACTCACACTGCCAGGCTCGCCGCTGGTCACTCTCACTGTCCGCTGGCTCCCTCATCTGCTGCTCCTCCTCAGTAATTTCAGCTCGGAGAGACGGTTTTCTCTCTCTCTAGTGATTCCAGCTCTTAACTTCAAGTAGCTACAAACAGCTGTCTCCATTTAAATGACAAAGGCCTCAGAAGAAGCCTAGCCAGAACTATCATTAGGTAGGCAGGCAGGCAGGCAGGCAATAGAAGGTGAGGCAGAGATAGCTTCAACCCCCCCCCCACCCCTGTCTTCAATTTCTTTCAGGCTGAAACATGCAGTTGCCTTTCCTACAAGCCTTTTCTTAACTAAGGGTAGTTTTTATCCTTTAAGTAACCCAGACAGATTTGAAACAAACGGAGTAGCGATTCACAAAAAGATAGTATTTCATATTTCCCCTCAGTAGAATTACAGATATTGACAGATTTGTAATCAGATTAACCCCAAGTACCATTACCCTCTATGTCCTGCACCCAGTATGCTAATACCCAATTGTGCTCTTTGTGTTCATGCTAATACAAGACCCATGCAGATTAGATGCCCCCCCTCAGAAGCTGTTAGGCACAGCTTCTAAGCCTACCTTACAATTAATTTGAATGGTAAGTTTAGTCAGCTATAACTGTTGTCTACTCTGGGACTACTTGAGTAGAAGCCTGAAAGTAGAGCAACTGTTTGTATTATCTGGTATGTTTTTATAGTAATGAGTTGTCTGTGTATACCCACAGTGGTTAACAGCCAAGAATCTGCAGTTACTAAATTTCTGTACTTACATTCTCAAAACCAGATTGTCATAGCTAATTTAGTTACAGCAAATCCACAGATCCATCACTAATTGAAAATTAAATCTATTTTTAATCTTTCTGATTATAGCTGACCATGCACCAAAATATATATTGACAACTAAAATGACTGTTATTGGTCACTTACTAAATCAGAAAGATCATGTTCAGCCAGTACCTACTGCTGTTTGAATACCATAGAACAGATATAAATTATTCACCAAAAACGTTATGACGTGTCAAATAATGTATAAAAGTAAACACACTTAATCAGAAATGGACCTGGTAATACATTTCAGCTATGTCTACACTGGCAAGTTAGTTCAAATAAAGGAGGCTTAATTCAAACTAACTTCTTAACCTGTTTACATCAGGCTTTCATTAGTTCGAACTAATGAATTCCTTAGTTTGAACTAGAAACTACCACCAGTTATTTCGAACTACCATGAGTTCGAACTAAGTAGAATGGAGACAAGGACTAACAAAATGGACTAGTTTGAACTAATATTAGTTTGAACTAGTCCACATTGTTAATTCAAACTAATGAATTAAAAGTTAGTTCGAATTAACCTTGAGCTTATTAGTTCGAACTAACAAGTTTGAACTAACTTGTCCTAATGTAGACATAGCTTTCAAGTCTAACCTTTAACCTAAGCAGGATATCATCATCTAGAATATCTATCACACTGTATTTGGCTTGCTCTCTCCCTTAAACATAATGTGCCCATCACCTGTCAGGGAAATCGGGTGGACTGAATTATCTAGCCAATTCACCCCCCTCTCCAATTCCTGCAACTCTGATCACTCTCCTTCCACCCCCACTTCTCTGTTTCTATGCACCTGGCTAGCTATACCACTCTTCTAGCCCCCTTTCATATTGCTAAAGGGCTAGATTTTTAACAATATCCAGTTAACTCAGTCAAATAATACTTAATCCCATGTTAACTAATCGGCTTCTTTTTACAGTTGAAGCATCTAAACTAGTCCTTCTGCAGAAACCTTTCAATAATATGCCCTAGAGTTTGATGGTTTGTTAAATTCTCCTCTGGTTAGAGATACCATTATGTAAAAGTCCATTATTGGGCTGGTTATACTGGTAAAGGATTTCAAATTGTCTTCTTTTTACCAGAGTGAATATTGTTCTTGAGCTACAATAATGAAACAAGTACTTTTAATGCTAAAGCCAACCTTTAAATTATAGAGATATGGACAACTGCATTTCATATTGTCTCAGTGCTCTATCTGTAAGAGTACATTCTTCATTGACATATACGTTTGTTTTCTTGAACTTACACATTTAAAGTGCATGAATCTCATACACTCCTTTCCCCTTTACCACTTCCATGGGCTTTTTGAAAAGGCAGGCTGTGAATTTTGGCACTTGAACTTGTAGAACTATTTTTCTAAGAAAAATTACATTGGGTAAATCCAGTACCATCTAACCTGGGAAAAGTTAGTATGGCACAGTTTCATTTCATCTTTCCTGCTAAACTTGGAGAAATTATGAAAGGTTACAGAAGGGAAAAAGGGGGCAAAGGGGGCTTTTCAAGGTATCCAGATTCATTGTCTATTGCATTCAGTGGCATAAAAAGGGAGAAAGGCAGGGCAAAACTGAAAAATCTGAAAATCTAAAATACAATTTAAAGTTTTTGATCAGAACTTTAATTTTGTTTTGAAATTTGCCATTGCAAAATCAGAAAATATGGCAAAATTGTATTTTCCCATTGCAAATTTCATTTTTGACTAAACACCATTGTGAGTAGAAAAAAATTTCACCTGAAAATCTTTGACTGGCTCAACCCTCTACAGAAACCAGGAAAATTGTACAAAGGTACAAAGTGATACAAAGACAAATATGTTTCAGAGAACAATAATCATTCCATGCAATACAGAAAACTGCACTAAAGTAAGGCAAAAATCAAATAGGAAAAGAATGAGCAGTTAAAATTGCCATACTGTAGCATATGTAATATAATCTCTCTGTGTATATATATTTATGGCAAATATTCCTTTCTTAGCAGATTCCAGAACAATGTGAGTGATGTTCTGTTAAGTTAGGTGGATAGTTTTTCGGCCATAGCTATTTGTTTGTCATTTGTTCTACAGAATTGATGTAGACACAAACAACAGACACAGATACCATTAAGTGAAGACCTTAACTTCAGGTAACGAATAATAGAAAACTACCCACCAGGTTTGTTCCAGAACACTCTTAAACTGATATGAACATGAGGCTATACATGAAAGCTATATCCCTTTCTCCTGCCAAGTCATGTACTCAGGCCTCCATGGAATGCTGACTAGAAGCAACAGCCCTGATATCTCCTTTTTTCTGAGCCAGAGATGAGAGAGAAAGAGAAACTTGTCAGACATTAAGGCATACTACTTCACCTTGCCATGTGAATGCCTCAGGCCAGTGCCCAAGCACTTCACTGGTTCTTGAGTCCACCAAATAAATCTTTCCTTATACAAAAACTGCACTGGAACCCACCAAAGATCTCCAGTTTTAACTTCAGCATAACTACCACCACCCAAAACCCAGCCTCCAGGCTGTCACGCAGAAGGTTTTAAAAAATTCACAGATGTCCACACTGGTGATTGGCCTACTTTCCAACTTTACAGGAGATGCAGTATAATGTAATGTAAATTGAATGAAAGGTTGGGGCTGAAACAGAAAGCCTGCAATGGCTTTCCATGCAGGAAACTGCCTATACTCTCCCATACAGCTCCTCCCTCATCCCTGCTGGACAGCCACATAGCACCACACCAACATCAGCTACCCAATATCAGTCGCACTGAGCGAGATAATCCTCATCACCTGCATGTTGCATGTGCCTTTCTTCACACCTTTCTTCCAAAACCATAAAAGGGAAGACCAGGAAGAAACACTTCTCTACATATGAGGCAACCAGGAAGGGTGGCAGAGAAATGCTGCTTCCTATCAAGGCCCTCTTTCTACCTGAGATGGGTATCTACACTACTTCCAGGTCCACCAATGCCCCATCGCAGCCAGTAGGATGAGCATTTAGAAGCTATGTACAGCTCTTCCTGGTAACAGGCGTTCACACATGGCATTGTAAAACCATAAAACCTTAAATTCTACCTTCATTATTCTTGAACAACCTCTTCAGTGGAATTACATGGATTTAACTAAGGCACCACTAAGACTAAGAATATAAGAACATAAAACTGGAAGGTACATCCTGGGAGTTCTGTTCCAAGCTATTAGATCAACAACATCATATAACCCCATTCAGAAAGTTATAAAGCTCCATAGTTAGGTTTCTTCCCTGCACAATTTCAGTTAGGAGGCTGTTCCAGAGCATCATTTCTCTAATGGTTAGAAACCTTCTTTAAATTTTCAACCTAAAATTACTCATGGCTAGTTTATATCCATTTATTTTTATCCTTGTTCCAAGTATTTGATCTTGCATTTACTACAATTAAATTTCATCCCATATCTATTACTCAAGTTCTCAGGGTTATCCAATTTTTCCTGTATAATATTCCAGTGCTCCTCTGTGTTAGTGATGCCTCCCAACTTTGTGTCATCAACAAATTTACTTAGGACAATCCTATTTTTTCTCGCAAAGTCATTAATGCAGATATTATATAAGACTGGTCCAAATACTGAACTTTCAGGAGCCTCACAGGTCCAATCACTATATCTCTTCTTAAGGACTTTGAGCCAGATTTATCCCCAGCAGATTCTCTGTCCACAGGGGAGGGCAAGCAACCCTGTGGAAGAAAGTTGGTTGAAGTAATTGATTTTCCAGTCAGAGAGGATTCAATACCTTTCTATCAGGAACCATACTGGAGATGCAAAGAATCAGATCAGATGCACATTCATCATTTTGTCCTACTCCTGCAAGATGTACTGCATTTGGGGCCTTCTGCCTGCACTTGACAAATACATACCTTTGTGTATTTTGCATCAGTTGGTTTCACAAACAAACATATAGAAGAGACTAAGGTGTTAAGTGATAGCATGGATTTGCCAAGCACAGATCATGTCAAACCAACTTGATAGCTTTCTATGACAGATTAACAAGTCTTTTGGATAGAGGGGAAGAGGTACATCTAGACTCGAATAATTAGATTTTTGATAGCATCTTGTATCACCTTCTCATTAACTAGCTAGGGAAGTACAATCTAGATGAAGCTGCTATAAGAAGGATGTATAGCTGGTTGGATAACTGGTCCCAAGGAATAGTTATCAATGGTTCACAGTCATGCTGGAAAGGCATAACAAGTAGGTATTGGTTCTGGGTCTGGTTCTGTTCAATATTTTCATCAATGATTTAGATAATGGCATAGAGAATACACTTATAATGTTTGTGGATGATACCAATCTGGGAGGGGTTGCAAGTGCTTTGGAGGATAGGATCACAATTCAAAGTGGTCTGAGATACATAGTATGGAATTCAATAAGGACAAATGCAAAGTACTCCACTTAGGAAAGAACAATCAATTGTATACATACAAAATGGACAATGACTGCCCAAGAAGAAGTACTGTGGAAAGAACCGTGGGTGTCATAGTGCATCACAAGCTAAATATGAGTCGTCAGTGTAAAACTGTTGCGAAAAAGCAAACACCATTCTGGGATGTATTAACAGGAGTATTGTGAGTAAGACACAAGAAGTAATTTTTCTGCTCTATCCACACTGATTAGGCCTCAAGTGGAGTATTGTGTCCAGTTCTGGGTGCTTCATTTCAGGAAAGATATGGAGAAACTAGCAAAAGTTTTGAGAAAAGCAACAAAAATGATTACAGGCCTGGAACACTTGACTTCTGAAGAAAGACTGAAAGAACAGGGTTTGTTTAGTCTGGGATATAGGAGGCTAAGATGGGACATAACAGTTTTCAGGCACCTAAAAGGTAGTTACAAGGAGGAAGGAGAAAATTTATTCTACCTGACTGCTTAGGATAGGATAAGAAGAAATGGGCTTAAATTACAGTAAGGGAGGTTTAGGTTGAACATCAGGAAACTATTCCTAACTGTCAGGGGCTGTGTATACCTTTACAAATTAAGGAGGCTTAATTTGAAATAAATTATTCCTTAGTCAAGGAGGCATTTTATTATATTGAATTAAGTGGTTCCTTAATTCAAAATAAGGAACTGCTAATGTGATATAAGAAAACCTCCTTTTACTTCAAAGTATTGCTTACTTCGAAGTTATTAGTTCAAATTAAGCCATTTTAAGTTGCGGGATAGGCTTAATTCAAACTAATTTCCCTATTCTTTTGCCTGCCTTCCCCTATTTCAAAATAGAGAGTCTAGTGGAGACTCTTCTACTTTGAATTAATGCAGCCCACTTTATTTCAAATTAGTGAGTCTTCACTGGACTCCTACTTCAAAATAATACCTTTGAAGTAGTGCTAATTTGAAATAACTTTGATTTAAATTCAAAGTAGTTATTTCAAATTAACTACTTTTAATTAATTTTGTAAGTATAGATGTAGCCAGGGTGATTAACTCCTGGAGTAAGTTGGCTGGGGAGGTTGTAGAATCTGAATTATTGGAAATTTTTAAGAGCAGGTCAGACAAACACATTTCAGGGGTGGTCTAGATAGTACTCAGTTTTGCAGTGAGTACAGGGGACTCATGGTCCCTTCCCATTTCTATGATTCTACAAGCTACTGATCTGTAGTGCACGTTCCAGATTGTTAATTATTTCTGATGAGCTTCCACTAGGCTGCCTTGAAAACATACTTTTGCTTCTTTTGCAGTACTCCATAAAGCACTATAACACATATGTTGGAAAGATAAATGAATGCCAGAAAAACCTACTTCTTTTAAAGATTTTTGATATACAACACACACCTGCCAGTTTCTCCATATTTTTCAGCACACTTCAGGAAATAAAGCTGTTTCTCAAGTCATGCAAGGTTAGGCAGTACCTGTGTTTGTGAGTTAATGGATACCAGGCACACTGGAAAGGGTGAAATTAATTAGTCAGGGAGCCTAAAACAGCAATTAAGGAGGGATAATTTTACAGCACAATCCTGAATAGTCACATCATCCCTCCTATATGCCTCCAACTTGAGTGGCAAAAGCATCACAGAATTTTGTAATTTAACATAATTTCTCTTCTAGGCAACATATAATTAATCATCCTCTTACCCTTTCTTAGCTAGATGGAACTGTGAATGAAATTACATGCTCATTAGAGCAATTAGCTTACAAAAAAGTTTCAGCTTGACTTAAAGCATGTGGTCCTGTACATAGCTTTGTTTCTTATGTATAAAAGTGCCTACAATACAAAGAATCTGCAGAGTAATTAGGCATCTCTCTTTCTCGTATACTGAAGAATTCTGATCTTCATGTTATCTCTCTAATCTCATTGTGTAATTGAGCTGCTCTGATCATCTCAGGGAGATCTGTAAATTTCTCTATATTTATTTCTTGATATGAATGTCCAATTATTTTCCCCCAAGAGGTAAATTATAGTATTAATTACACCACAAGTTGGGCAAAGTATCATAAGCAGAAGCAAAATTAGGCTTGTAGAAGATATCAGTGGTACAAAATATAAAGTAATTTCGTACATTATAAGTTGAATTCAAAGAGGTAATAGGAAGATGGTTTTTAAGATTCTTTTTTAACAATGAGTGAAATCCAGGTCCTGCCAAACTCAATAGGATTTTGTCAATGACTTCAGTGAGGCCAAAATTTCACTCATTATTCCTACATTTTTCTCCACTTTATAATTGCAATACTCAACAAATTATAGCTTGCAATTTCTATATATATAATGCCAATAATTCTGTATTCATAGATAAGGAATTGCTTAAAGAAGAGACTACAGTGGGTCATACTGAAAAACGAACTATCAGACTGGAGGAAAGTTACTAGTGGAGTTCCTCAGGGCTTGGACTTCGGGCCAGTCTTATTTAAATTTTTTTTATAGACCTTGATGCAAAAAGTGGGAGTGTGCTAATGAAGACTGTGGATGACACACAGTTGTAAGAGCATCAATAATGGCAAACCGGAATATCATACAAGAAGATATAGATGACCATGTAAGCCAGAGAAATAGAAATGGGATTAAATTAAATAATGCAAAGTGTAAGGCCATGCATTTAGGAACTAACAAGAAGAATTTTTATTATAAGCTGGGGACGTATTAATTGGAAGTTAACAGTGGAGGAGAAAGATGAGGGTATATTGGTTGATCACTGGATAACTATGAGCTATAAAAGTGATACAGCTGTGAAAAACAGTAATGAAGTTCTAAAATGCATTTGATGACATATTTCCAGCAGAGGTAGGGAGGTCTTAGTACAATTATACTAAAGAGCTGGAGGGACCTCATCTAGAGTACTCTGTGAAGTTTTGGTCTTCGTTTAAGAAAGATTCATTCAAACTTGAACAGGTGTAGAGAAGGCCTACTAGGGTGGTTTGAGTTTTGGAAAACCTGCCTTATGAGATGAGACTCAAAGAGCTTAGCTTGTTTAGCCTAACCAGAAGAAGGCAGAGGGAAGATAGGATTGTTCTCTATAAACACATCAGAGGGATAAATATCAGGGAGGGAGAGTAGTTATTTAACTACCAATGCAAACACAGGAACAAATGGAGATAATCTGTCTATCAACAAGTTTAGGTTTGCATTTAGGCCAAGATTTCTGACTGTCAGAGGAATGAAGTTCTGCAACAGCCTTCCAAGATGAACAATAGGGACAATAAACCTAAATGTTTTCAAGATTGAGCTTGATAAATTTATGGAGAGGATGTTATGATGAGACTCGCCTCAATAGCATGTAGCTAATCTGTGACTGCAAGCAGCAACTATCTCCAGCATCCAATGATGGGACACTAAATAAAGAGGATTCTGAGTTACTACAGAGAATTTTTTTATAGGTGTCTGGCTGTTGGGTCTTTCCCACATACTCAGGGTCTAATTGATCACCATATTTTGAATCGGAAAAGAATTTTCCTGCAGGTCAGATTAGCAGAGCACCTGGGATCTTTTGGTCTTCCTCTACCACATAGGACGTATATCACTTGTAGGTTTAAATTAGTGTAAATCATAGATTCTCTGTAACTTGAAATCTTTAAACCATGATTTGAGTACTTCAGTAATTTATCCTGAGGTTAAGAATCTATTACAGGAATGGGTGGATAAAATTCTTTGTATTGCAATGTTCAGGCGTCAGACTAAGTGATCAGGAAGGTCCTTTCTTACCCTAAAATCTATGAGTCTATGAATCAGCTTCTTATAAATTAAAGTGCTTCTTTACTCTACTCCAAGAAAAGATCATTTCCAGTAACTGTTACAGTTCTAAAAGAACTAATTCATATCTGAAGGTTGCAATGTAAATAAACAGTGGGGAAGAAACCCAATTTAGAAGGCAAAGAAAATATAGAAAGGAGTATATGAGGCTCAGTCATCATGGATGCAAACCCATTTTTGTTTGTGGGATAATGGGAACACAAGAGTTTAATAGCAGGATTATATTCTGGCATTTTTGTATCATCTCTAATTCAGAACTGTATATATTTCAAGACCAGAAAGGACCATTAGGTCATCTAGTTTGATATTCTGCATAAAGTGGGCCATAGACTATTACACAGAGTTGTAGAGATCATGGTAACTATTAAAATTATGCTGGATTTTATTAAAGATGAGGGAAGATCATTCTGAACATGCTCTATAAATAGCTATTTCAAATTTATTTGGGAGATATCAAGTCATGATCTCTCAGGGAAATAATTTAGAATTCTTTTTTTCATAAATCACTATGAATGATCACCCTAGGTATATGGATTATAAAAGAGACTGAAGTGGAAGTGGTTTGTTGGTGGCCTTGTTAAAATATCAACATTCTGCAACTTGCAAATAGATGTATAGAATCTAAATAATCAAAAAGACAAAGCCTACATTTTATTTTATTTTATTTAACATTTATCAGTTTTACAGTTGGATTGTTTTTGTACAGAATAATGCTGCAACAATAGTCAGGCTACTGGAGATCAATCGAGGTAGTAAATATGGTTTGTCATTAAACCAAAAACAACATAGTGGAGATTAAATACTTTATTCAGTAACGTTTACTAGACATTTTTAAAGAACAAGAATATCTCTTGAGATCAGCATAGGTCCCAGATCAATAAAGGTCCAGTTGAAATATGGGAAGGATTATAGAAGGTCAGCATTGCTGTGGTGAAGGATTGAGGTTCAAAATTTTAGATTACATTACATTCATGAAAACCGAGTGGAAAAAAACCCCCTCAGAATTGGAAAAACAAAGATGGTTTGAGGAAGGGTTTATATGGATAAACCTATAAAAGAAATTTAGAATTCATTTGAAGGAAATGAAATTAATCATATTTATCAAAAGAAGACACAGTACGTACTTTTCAGTTGAACAGACAGAGACAGGCGGTAGACTTTTTTTTAACACTAAGGACCATTTAGACTGCTCTGGCAATATAGTGGCCACATTGTAAATTTACTCTACATGACCAACGTAAATGAGAATAAGTCCTGTTATTTATGTGATACTAAAGCAGTGACATTGTTGCATAGCCATATTAGACAAATGTGTGATAATGGAACAATTGTACACATTCAGTTAAAATGAAGAAAACTGCTTTGTGAGCTTGCCAGTGTTAATGGAAATTTTGCACATTTTAATAAAATCTGTATGATTTAGAATCTTTAAGAACCTTGGGGACATTTACTTATCTATTTTCCAAAATTAGTGGTATCACAGTTGGAGGGAGTTAATCAAAGACAGCTGAGATAATCATATAGTATTTGAATATGTAATAAAGACAATACCTGGTTTGTAATATCAGGAGTCAACAAGAAATTATGGTTTAAAAAGCTTTAAACAGTTAGATTCTAGATACCAGCCATATTGACTCTCATGTAACTGAGGAATAATATTAAAAAAAGATTGTGGTTTTGGCTTTAATTGGGTTACTTTGGGTTGATACGCATGTATCATATTAAAATCTTGACCACAGTCTCCAAATTTAGAGGACCTTACCAAAGACATAATTGATATGGTACAGAACCTAACATTTCATCTCAAGACATGGAATTGACTATTCATTCAGCTATTACAGACACATGTTGATGTTAAACATGAACTACAACATTTTTATTTAATTCAGGCAAGCAGAAATTATAAAATAATCAGGACAGAAATAAAACATGATAATGTGGGATACATGAAAGGAATATAAGTAGAGCCCTGCAAATTCACAGATATGTGCTTTATATTCATGGATATCTGCAGACCATTTCCTATGGATGCATTGGATACAGGTGTGACCCGGGCCTCCTGGGATAACCTTGTGGATGTGCCAAAACCAGGGGCCAAACCACTGACGGATGGTACATAAACCAGTCTCCCAGTCAGTAACAAAACATGTTCCTGATTCCCCCACTCTGGTCATCACTGAGCATAATAAAGCAGAAACAGCCCCCTTACTGTACATCAGTTCCTATAGTCCCCTCTAGCCACTGGGTCTCTTAAAGAAATAGGTTCTCCTGTCCCCAAACGGCCAGCCACATCACGCAGAATAATATAGACTTGGATCTTACCCAAAATACCACGCTGCCAGCCAATCCGTTAGTAACTACAACTAAAGGTTTAATAAAAAAGGAAAACAAACAAAATATGAGAGATGTTAAAGGTTCAAAGTGGATCACATACATACAAATGATTTAGAGTCCATAGAAAGCAATTCCTTGAAGATCCTGTAGTTTGAAGGGTAGTCCCACTCCTCTGGTGTGCAGCCAGCAGCAGCAGCAGCAGCAGCAGCTGGGTGGGTCTCAGTCCTTTGTTCAGACCCAGGAGACTAGTTCCAGAGGAGGGTGTCAGTTGCAGACAGGCCGAAGACTAAAGACAAAATGGAGAATGGGCTATGGCCTTTTATCACCTTTTGGCCCTCCTCCTGCTCTCAGGGTCCTTGCCAGATCAAAATGGAGGTAAGCCACATGGTCAGTCTGGGTAACTGGTCAGTTAGGTTTCCTCTTGGGCCTACTGTAGGTGGAAGCCCCTCCTCATGGGGTATTAGTATGACAATAGTTTGCAGATGACCAGTCTGGGATTGCCTCAGCTCAAACAATTTGGAACACACATAAAATGAATAAGAGTCCTAATTTCTACTACAAATATGATACCTACATATAAATCATATAATCATTCCTAGCAAACTACAGCCTTGCTATTGATACCAAACATGGCATATCACATATGGATTACCACAAATATGAAATATCAGTATGAAAGACAATCATAAACAGTCCCCCAGAACCAGACAGCATCACAACAGGTCTATATATTTTTATCTGTGCTGGGCTAGAGCCCTGCAAATATACAGATATCCTTATCCAATGTGGCTATCTGCAGACCATTACGTGCAGATGCAGATTGGATGTATATTTACATATTTGTATTTGTGCATGGCACTAAATACAAGCCACTGATAAGAAGATTATTATATTTCAGAGAAAAAACAAAATAAAAAAATTATTATGACATGAAAGAGAACCACTTGATGCTGAAAATGCATTTGATAGTGTTGAATAGGACTACTTATCACTCACTCTGTTTGAATTCAGTTTTGGAAAAAATTAAAAATATAAATATTTGTTCTTTAAACCAACAGCATCTCTAAAATAAATGATTTTCTATTAGCAGATTTTTAGATGGCATAGATAAGGATGTCCACGATCACCATTAGTTTTAAAATCATTAATAATTATAGTTAGGGAAGGATTAAAATTCAGAGAGATAAAATAGGTAGAGGAAGAACATGAAATAATGTCATAAGCATATTTTTATTTGACTAATTCAATAACGTAACATATCAGTGCAAAAATTATATTTAAATCTGAATTCAGTCAAAAATCTGGTGTTAAATTTATCTGTTCAGATCAGATATTTTACCTAATATTTTGTTCAGCAAACATATGTAAAAAAATAAATTCATACATGAGCCAAAAATAAGATATATTTATATGTCAAATCTAACTAGATATTAAAATTGAAGATGTAGTTATTATCAAATTAAAAGAGATTATAACAAAAACTGCTAATACAATGGCTAGATGTGAACCATTTAACTTTAATTCCATGGGAAACAATGTGATAAAAATGATTGCAGTAGTTGCTGAAAATAAATACTGTGTGGCAAATGCTGTCCATTAATATCTCTGTTGATCACAAAGCAAAGAGCTCCAATGAAAGCTCAGTAGGAGGTATGTCATGTTAGCAGTTCCTATTTTACAGTGTATGGAATGGTTTTCAGAGCAGTAGAGATCACTTTTTTAAGGAAACAAATTTAAAATTAGGTGCCTTGTGTCAAGGTCAAATACAATCCATAGAAACTAGCAGACCAAGGCTTGCCCTCTTCAAAAAGTCAAAGTATTTTAAAATCAAGAAATTCAGTGACAACATTTTCATGAAATATATGATGAGAATGCATCAGAAAACAAAAACAAATCCAGGGAAGTCTGACAAAGAATGTTTCTGGGGAAATCCAACATTTGAAATTGAAGGTTGAATGATTCACTGAAGATTTGGATGGAAAAAGTTTTTTTCAAGGTCTCAAAGTTTTATAAAGAAAGTTCTGGGGGGTAAGAAAGTGACAGGAACTTGCAGATAGATATCTAAACTTTGTCTCACCATGTAAGATGAAGCAGTTCAGTTTAGTTTGAATTCTAAGTAATCATTTTTCTATCCCATATCAAAATCCTGATGATGACGAAGTACATTACTATGTGATTATGGTAGGCTGAAGCCAGGTATGTCTGTGGACAGGGGATTAACTTTTAATATGTCCATCCAAAAATAGTACCATGTGTGCATACAGATCCAAGAGATTTGATTGATACCTTTGGCTAGCATTCTGAAACACTGTTTGCATTTTGTGAACATCATTTCAGCTAATAACTTAGGAAAGCTATCTATTAATAAGTTAGCAAACACAGCAGTCTATTATTATTAAGGTATTAAATAGTATTAATTGTATTTCCTTAGCCCCTAGAGCCCTAATCATGGACCAGGATCCTATTGCGTGAGGCACTGTACAAAGATAAAACAAAAGAATGATCTCTGCACCAAAAAGCTGACACTCTTTGCTGATTTATTCATAACAGAGATGGTACTCTCATTGACTCCAGTAGTGGAGAATAAGGACGCTTGCTTATTCTCATAGTCTTTATGGATCTTGAGGGATAGAATCAGTAAATGGCAGTGTCACACATGCTCTTTAGTCCTAACAATGAAGAACTTTTAAAAAGAAAATGGAGACTTAACTAAAACATAAAAGAAACACTCACGCATCACACACAGCAAAGCATTTATGCCTTCATTTAATCTAAATGCTTTCACTGCCTGCTTCAGTCAAACAGCGATGTTATTTCCAAGTTGTGCATCCCTGGACACTGGATCTGAGAGGTGCCCTGCCAACGGCCTAAGCGGAGAGGAAATTCAATGACATTTGGGTGAGGATGATTCAACTCAAGTGTTCTGCTAAGAGATGGGAGGAAATATATTTATGCATGTCAGGAGCTGAGCTGATGCTCCTACAACATTTAAGATCTGTACTTTAAAAATATTCTGTAAAACTTAGGTACTACAGTGACAGGTGCTACAGAAAATCCAAAGCAGCCAGAAAACTAGTTCTTGCCCCTCAAGTGCATTTCCTTGTTGGCATGCATGGAGTGGAATAGAATACACAAGGGTGTTTAAATATTTGCTATGGCACAGCAATAATTAAAGAAAGCACATGCTGTATTGTGCAGCTGCTTAAGCACAGCTCCAAAAAAATGACAAAGGGTGGGTAGAGGTTTAACAGATGCATGAATAATTGTGTAATTGTCAAAAACAATTTGTGTGGGCAACTTCCATTCCATTTGGGCAACTTTAAGTGACTGAAATCCACAAAGAAGATACAATGCTAACATGTTTCCTAAAATTATATGAATATTACAGCAGGAATAACTCTGCCAACTCAAGCTAACTGCTAAAACTGAATGTCAGGGCATGCGTAACCAATAATAAGGATTACTTCTGAAAGGCAGAATCCAAGACTGGAATACGAAGATGAGACAGGCCACACCACTCCAGAAGTGGCATATGATTGCCATTTGGAAATTAACTATCCCAGACTGCCACAAGTCCATGGCTAATCAGTTTGATGTTGGCATGTCAACTCTTGAGGCTGTGGTGCTGTATGTTTCCAAGGCCAGCGTTCCAGTGGTTCACACAAAGATGGTAGAGATAGTTCAGGTGTATTAGCAGGATTTGAGAGAATGGGCTTCATGAACTGTCACAGAGTGATAGAGTTTAAGGCTAGAATGGCCCACAAGATGATCTAATCTGTATATCACAGGCCATCAACAACACTCGGCACTCACACTAACTCAATAACTGAAATTGTACTGCTGCATTGCAATCCACTGGAAACGAAACTTCTGTACCACACGCAGAGCACAGGAGGGACTGAGGTGCACCAGTGCTCAGGCCTCCGCAAGGGTAGGGAAATGATTAAGTGAGATAAACATAAATACATTGGTAAATTACCAATACCCGCACAAGGCAGAGAAAGGGAAACCTCAAGGTCATCCTCAGTCTGACTCTAAGGATCCAGCCACTAGAATCCAAATCTGCAGAGTCTGGAGTGGTTAAAGATTCCCACAATATCACAAGACGACCTGTAAAGGCCTACACAAGGAACACTATGTAGAATAGGCACTAAAATGAAGTACCACCTAAGAGACCCAAAGCAACAGTACCCTGTGGCCCTCTAATTGGCCAAACTGATTGGCCAGGTGCTCCTATTTTAAATCTAGGGCTTGCCCCAGGAAACTGTCTTGGCAACCATACAGATCTTGGCCTGCTACTATGCTGGACTTCATCTTCTTTCCTGATCTCTGGTCTCTGACTCCAATCTGACTTCAACTCTGACTACTGCCTCACAGTCCTACCATGGTACTACTTCTGATCTCCAGCCTCTACCAACAAATCCTTGCTTCCAGACCAGCAATCTCATATTCCAGTTCTTTCAGAATTCTGGGCCGGAAATTATCCCATACAAGAGATTTGAGTGCATCAGACTCTTTACATTTTGATTATATGTGATCATTTCCATTTCTAGATATTCATTTACATCAGCCATACTGTCTTCATAAACCTGTTTCATATTATCATCCTTAATTGAAAAGCCAAGCAAAGTATTCATTTAGTTTTTGAGCGCTACCTAGATTATCTTTAATCTGCCTCTCATCATCTCTGCTTTACCTCCATTTTTCCTTATTCACTCATATTTGTATAATTAAAAACTTATTATTTAATTGAATTTCATTGGCAAATGCTAGTTAAGCTTGACTTTTAGCAATTTTCCTGTTATTTGTACATTTTTAGCCTCCACAATATCGCTTTTCCCTTTAATCCATTCTTTGTATGCTGTCCTACTGCCCTTTAATTTTTGTGTGAGAAATGAAGTAATGTTACACTGCAGCCTTCCAGAAAGAGTATTTTGTGTTTTTATCTAACTTCTCTGTTTGTATGCCATGACTATTGCAAACAACAAGGGCAGCCCAGCTGGTACAAACTAAAGGAAGTACAACAAACAAAAGTGTAATGAAACTAAAACAAGAAATTAATCTTTAGTGCAAATGTCATGGACCATTTTCAGTGTCCTTGTTCTCCTTCCCCTGTGGATGCCTGGTGTTATGGTGCATTGTCATCTATCCGTGTATACTTCCATTCATGTATTACATTGACAGGACCCGAGCAGTGTCTGGGATGGCAAATTTTGCTGACCATCATACCAAGAAGCTGCTCAAACAGTTCTGCCACTGGTGATACTGCTTCCTTGTCACCCAGGCATGCGCAAAGGAGCCAGTGCCATTTTTTTCTCCTCCTTGAGGATGGCCTGAGCTACAAACTACTTCTGATGGTCCTGCTCCAACACCTACTTCTGGGGTTTTGAGACCTGCTCCAAGTCAAAGGTCAAATCCTTCTTATCTCCCTCAGAAGCCTGTCCTTGCTCCTTTTTCTTTTTCATCCAGAGGTTCTGGACCTGCTGACAGTCATTGGTCTCCTAGCTGGGCACCTTGTCTCCAGAGAGTTGGTGTGACCTCAGTGAGTCACTGGAGAGGGTTTCTGGTTTTTGGTCCTCCAGTACATGGTCTTGGGGGATTTTATTTTCTCACTGCACTGAGGTCCCATCCAGTGAATCCTCTCTTCTGCCAGCTTCTTGGAGATGGCTCTATAGAACTGAAGATTTTGGATAGTTCTCTCCATATTATGGTTCTTAGTGATCTCACACTAGAGTTCTTGTTGTCAGTCTCTGGCCAGCTGGCAGTATGATGGGATGATGATTTTCCCAGAATTTCACTCTGGTTCAAAGGCATGGAAATGCTGCAGAAATTTAAAAATCCTGCTGGTACAACAGGCCAGATGCAATGTGAGGTTTAAACACCAAACCAGTACGTATCAATTGGTAGGTGACTCCTTGTGCAGAAGTGGGGAATAGGCCAATGTCAAGAAAATATGCCCTAGGGAGAATTGCATTAAGATGCTGGAGGATTTAGCACTGTCCCAGTTCACCAGCCTCTGTCCTCAGTGCAAAATGGGAAGGTTAGCAGCCTGAATGTAAGCTGCACTCTGGCTTTTAACCTGTAGGCCCAGATTGACCAGCTAGCCTAGCTATAGATGAACATAGAGTCACCAATTGTGGGTGAGAGATTCTGTGTATAGATAGTAGCTGGGGTATGGACAATACTGGGTAAGAGCCCAGGTGTTAAATGTGTGGTAAAAACATACCCTTAGAGTAAGATGTTCTATATTAGAGGTGAAATGTCTTGGTGACTTCTAGTGGAGATCCTCTTCTGCATCACAACCACTTTCGCAGGAATAAGATTCTCTTCCCCTTCACAAAGATGCGACATAGATATTCTCTTAGAAGAGAACCATTCCAGTTTAGGCCCTTGATCACAGCTTCTCATTATATAATCCACCCTCTAATTCACTTGAGGATTTCCTTGATGCTAATTTGCACAATATTTGATTTGTTAGCTGAACACACAACATAGTTCTTGCCCTTAAACAGATGCCAGATACTTTAAACAAGATTTGTAGGGAAAGAAGTTTTATCTAAATAAAAATATTAACTTAGGCAAAGTTGGGAGTAGATTAGCAAGTAGACTTACAATTAGGACACAGGACTGGGGGCCCTTCCAACTATGCTGGCCCCAGCAACAGACTAAATTTTTGAACAAGTCACTAAGGCTTAAATATTTTGCGTCCACTAATTTTGTGTGCCTCAGTCTTCAGATGCCCATCTTCAGACATCTAAATTTTAACTTTCTGAAGCCAAAATTTCCAGCTTTGTTGAACAAAGAAGGGGAAGTTTGTCTGAACTTGAGTAGCCTTCATGAAGAATTTTTTGTCAGCAATTTCTGAACCAAGGAAATTCCAACAGAAGGGTTCTTGTCAATTACATGTACTGCAGTATCATTCAGGTGGTCTTTCAGGCAACCAGGGAACACATAATATAAGTCACTGGTTCTCAACCTGTGGCTTGGGGGCCAAAAGTGGCTCTTGGGGACTTTCAAAGTGGCCCTCCTCCTGGCTGCAAAAGGGAGCTGCAGTGTAAAGACCTAAACAAGTACATTTCTGTGGGGCTAAAAGACCAGTGCAGGCTTTTTGCTGCAGCCAAAGGGATGGGAGATCAGTGCTTCTCTCTCCTGTCTGAAGCAGAGAGCAAAGAGCTCTTCCTGGGTCTTTAGGTGTTGGGGACCCTGCTGGAGATAGAGGGAAGAATGCACTGATTTCCCATCCCTGTGGCTGTAGAAGGGAGTCACTACCTAGGGACCCAGCTGAAGCACACAGGGCTACAGGACATGTTCAGTATCCCTGCTGCTACCAGGGAGAGGAGAGCTCAGTGAGAAGGAAGCCTCTGTCTGGCTACAGTGGGGGCCTGCTGACAGAGACTGGTGACCCTTCAGGCCTGTAAAAAGTATTATCTGTGGCCCTTAAGCCAAAAAGGTTGGAAACCACTGATACAGGTCAACATCAACCAGGGGCATCGCTGGCCCGCAGAGGGACCCAGGGCACAGGCCCAGGCCCTACCCCTGGCAGCAGCCCCCGTCCCCTGGCAGCAGGCCCTGCCCCCTGGCCAGGGACAGAGCCAGAAGCCACCACACCACCGCTGCCAGCTAGGCCCCGCATGCCCAGCTGGGGACAGGGCCAGAAGTGGCCGTGGGTGGCAAGGTCCCACATCCCTGGCCGGGGACGGGGCCGCTGCTAGTGCGGGTGGCCAGGCCCAGACTCTCCGCCACGGCCATGGGCAGCCAGGCCCCAGATCCCCAGCCAGGGATGGGGCCCCGGATCCTCCAGCTCAATTGGGCTAGATATCCAGGGCACCAGCACTGGGATTCGGGGCACGTGCCCCAGGGTGCCCAGCTCCGGTGACGCCTCTGACATCAACACTAAAAATGCTACCTGGGAACTGATTAGAAGCCATTATATAAGACACATGCTGTCCCTCTGAGAAACACCACTTAATTATCAGGGAGCTGCATTCTTCACCACCTTACATTTCTGACAAACCTTGCAAACATTGTCGCATGATGAGAGCATTACAGTAGTCTAATCTGAAGATATTGAAGTTAGGGCATCTTTGATCTACAATACCTCTAAGACGTCAGTGGCAGTAAGTTGTATAGTGCTACCCGTGAAGGCAAAAGAAGTATCTGCACCATGTGTAAGGAAAGGATACCTGAGAGGGGATTGTTTTGCATTACAATGAGCCACATCCCAACATGGATTAGTTTGGAAGTGTTTATTAGAGTTCTTTCTAAAATATTTCTCCTTCCTAAATACTATGGCTGAAATCAGAAACACTAGAAATTATGAAAAATTATGGGCAAAAAAATTATACTTTGCACTTATATAAAATAAACTGCTACTATTACAGTTAGCTTATGGGAAATAAAAAGTGCTTAATTCCATTTATCTGGATTTATAAGTCTAAGCTTGCTCATAAATTATTTTAAGTGACTTTACGAGTTCTTTGACAACATTAAATACTAAAATATTCACTTTCTAGAACAAATGTTTCATAGAAAAAGAAGCAGCAGGTCAAATCTCCTCATGCTGCCTGGCAAATATGCTGCAAACCTAAGATTGAAGAAGCAAATCTATGTATGTGGAAGTTAGTTCAACTGCTATAGTGATTGGGGGGCATTGATACAGTTTCAAAAAGAAATTCTAGTGTATTCAATTATAAGATTTAAATTTTTGTGCCGTCATTTCTTTGAATTAAACAGATTTCTGGATTTCTAATCGGGAAAGGTTTGAAGCAGGTTACGCCACTGAGCTGGGCTGTTTATCTACTTACAATTTGTATCTCTTTTCCATTAGGCATAGATCATATCAGTGTACAGTTTACCTCACAGTCCTGCCCTGATACATAAAATAAGATGTTGTGCAGGACATTTGAATAGGATGCTAGTTACAGTCCAATTACAGACCTCTGCTACCCACTTCACTAGAACAAAAGGACCCATGTATTGCTACACTGGTGCATCTCACTTTAGCAGCATACTAATGTACAATCTATAACATATGAGCACTGTGAACAGAGCTTTTCATATGTTAATGGTATTTCTAGGATCTGTCATGGCTCAGACACTACAATCTCTTTTGATTCTGTACAGGGCTTGATGGCTCTCTAGATGGCAAACATGTTCCCTGGTAGGATTTTAAACAGCCAGAGCCTTGCCATCTATTTTAAAGGCTGCAAAGATATGACATTAATCAGTTTTCAGTAAATCTCTGTTTCATGTCTGAGCATGAAAGTCTTATTCCTCCTGGTAGCTGTTCTAATTGAATGCAGCAAATCTGCAGCCCTACGATCCATACCCCTTCGTCTCCTTTCACAAAGCCTTGGATTACTCAGTGGTTGAAAAATACTAAATTCAGAGTGCCAAACATTGGTCTCACCTACTCTAGATTTATACCAGTCAGCAGAGTCAGTTACTCAACAGAATCATCTTAGAGGTGTGTCAGTTAAAGTCAGAGCAGAATTTGACCCAGAGTTTATAAACATAGAACACATCCTTGATTTCTCTACTGAAACTCAGCTGAAGCAAAATGTTAATATGCCGCTGTACTTCTGCATTAGAATTTGGTGTATACAAAATCCATAATGATCCGAGTGGTCAATTTGCCATATAGCATATGATGTAAGTGTGAGTAATGCTGGTAAATCCTTTTGCATTGGCCCTTCATAGTCTCATGCTTTCATAAAGATCTCCTGTGAGCAACTGTTGGCTATCAAGTGTAAACACTGAATTAGATTTAGTATAGTATGACAATACTTCAGTTATAAGCTGTGTTTTAACTCATTTGTATCTTTATATGAACATTTTACTAGATCTAAGTGTATTTGAACAAGTTGGCATAGTGTAAGAGCTGAGAAAGGAGGAGTTTGTTAATTTGTGTCACTGAATCAATAGGGCTACCAAAGAAATGATCCCTAAATTGGAAAACCCCATGTCATATTCGTTCGAGGTGACCCAAGAGCCACTTAGTTCTAAGGGTGTTACAGGAATGTCCTGATTCTGATATGTACATTCTAGTTCACCAAAAAATATCATGTGCTGTCTTAAATGAAAGCCTGAATTACCCTAATGACTAATATCATAAAATGTACATACAGATATTATGTCAGGAATTATATATATATATATATGCACTGAAAAAAATGTTCCTAGAGTCTGTATCAAGGTGTGAGTTACTGGTAGAGGTGAACAAACGGTTTTTTTTGTCAGAGAAGTGATGTTTATTTACCTGTCTCTCTGCCAGATGTAAATTAACAAAATGGAGACCTATTTACATATGATGATATCAAAGAGATGCAAAGTCAGCAGGGGGACAGCATACAGGAGCATACAGGATAAACAAGGCACAGATGAAAAACAAGCACTTTTAAAGACTAACAAATTTCTTTATCACATGAGCTTTCATGGGAGCTCATACAATAAATTAATTTGTTAGTCTTTAGGGCTATGTCTACACCTAAAATCTTAGTTCGGACTTGCTTAATTAAAAATAAGTAGTTCAAAAGTTAGTTTGAATTAAGCACATTATTTTATCAAACTAACTTTTAGTTCAAACTAACCATGCTTTTTTTAGTTTGGACTAACTTTTTTGAAGTAAAAAAGCATGACTACACTAATTTACTAGTGTAGACATAGCTTAAAAGTGCCACAGGAGTTCTTGCTTGTTTTACTGAACTAGACTAATATGGATACCCCTTTGGAACTCCTGTCTTCATCCACCTACTTCTGGCAGTCCGTGGGTTAGGATCATTCCAAGCATAGAGTTGCACCCCTGCCTATCTTAGCTAACAGTCATTCATGGACATATCCTCCATGAATTTATCTAGTTTATTTTGAATCCAGTTATACTTTTGGCCTTCACAACATTCAAGGCAATGAGACCCACAAGTTAATATATGTTGTCTTGTTTATATTAAACCTGCTACCTATTCATTTTTAATGAGCAGCCTCTGGATTTCATATTGTAGGAAAGGAAAAATAGCATAGCTCTATCCACTTTTTTCCATATCTTTGATGATCTGATAGATTTCTGTCATATCTCCCCCTTAGACGTCTCTTTTATGATCTAAATAGTTATCTTTTTAATCTCTCTTCATACAGGATCCATGCCATAACCTTGATCATCTTCACTGCTCCTCTCTGAACTATTTCCAGTTCCACTCTATCCTTTTTGACATAGGGTGACCAGAAATGGACATAGTGTTCAAGGTGTTGGCTTATCATGGATTTATAGAGTGGCATAATGATATTTTATGTCCCTTTCTAAATGGACCTTAATATTCTGTTAGCTTTTGACAGCTGCTGAGTGGGAATTTCTAGAGAATTATCCATGGTAATTCCAAGATCTGTCTTGAGAGGTAACAGCTAATATAGAACATGCCATTTTTATGTGGATAGCTGAGAGTATTTTTTCAAATGCACATTACTTTGCATTTATCAATGTTGAATTTTATCTGCCAATTTCCTGCCCAGTCGCCCAATTTCGTGAGATCCCTTTGGAACTCTTCACAATCAACTCTGGACTAGATTATCTTGAATAGTTTTGTACCTTCTTCAGATTTTCTCATTTCACTGTTCACTCCCTTTTGCAGATTATTAATGAGTATATTAAACAACACAGGTCTCAGTACAGATCTTTGAGGGACCCTGCTGTGTACTTCTGTCCATTGTGATGACCAACCATTTATTCCTGCCATTTGTTTCCTATCTTTTAACCAGTTACTGATTCATAGTAGGACCTTCCTAGTTATCCCATGTCTACTCAGGTTCCTTGAGAGTTTTTGAGGAGGGACCATGGAAAAAATCCAAGTATATTATATCAACTAGCTCACCATTATTCATAAACTTGTTTATACCCTCAAATAATTGTAATAGATTTGTTTTTACAAAAGTCATGTTGATTCTTCCCCAGCACATCATGTGCATCTTTGTGTCTGATTAGTCTGTTCTCCACTATAGTTTCCATCAGTTTGGATGGAACTGAGATTAGACTCAATGGCCTACATTGTCAGGATCACTTCTGGAGCACTTTTTAAAATTTTGTGTTACATCAGTTACCCTCCAGTTCTCTGGCAGAGAGGTTGATTTCAGTTATCAGTTTTATACTATGGTAATAGCTCCACAATTTCTTATCTGAATTTCTTCAGAATACTTGAATAAATACCATCTGATCCTGGAAAAATTACTGTTTATTTATCAATTTGTTCTAAAACCTCTTCTAATGACACAAGTGTGGGACAGCACTTCAGAATTGTCCCCCCAAAATCGTAGAATCATAGTACTGGAAAGGACCATGAGAAGTCACTAAGTCCAGTTCCCTGCATTCATAGCAGGACCAGCTACCATCTAGACTACCCCTGACAGGTGTTTGTCTAACCAGCTCTGAAATATTTCCAGTGATGATTCTACAACCTCCCTAGGTAACTTATTCAAGTGGCTAATCACCCTGAGAGTTAGGAATTTTTCTACTAATGTCCAACCTAAACCTCCCCAGCTGTAATTTAAGCCAATGCTTCTTGTCCTATCATTAGCACTCAAGTAGAACAATTTTCCTCCCTCCTCCTTGTAACACCCTTTTAGGTACTTGAAAATTGTTGTCATGTCCCCTCTCAGTGTCCTCGTTTCCAGGCTAAACAAACCCAGTTCTTTCAATCTTCCCTCATAAGTCAAGTATTCTAGAAATTTAATCTTTTTGTTGTTCTTCTTTGGACTTTGTCCACAGCTTTCCTCAAATGAGGTGCCCAGAACTGGACACAATACTTCAGTTGAGGCCTAATGAGCACTGAGTAGAGTAGAAGAATTAATTCTCATGCCTTACTTGCAATAGTTCTGTTAATGCATCCCAGAATGATGTTTGTTTTGTTTTGTAGCAGTGTTACACTATTGATTCATATTTAGCTTGTGGTCCATTATGACACCCAGATCCCTTTCCACAGTACTTCTTCCTAGGCAGTCATTGCCCATTTTGTATGTGTGCAACTGATTGTTCTTTCCTAAGTGGAGTACTTTGCATTTGTCCTAATTGAGTTTCTTTCTGTTTACCTCAGACCATTTCATCACTTTGTACAAATCATTTTGAATTGTGATCCTATCCTCCTAAGCAATTGCAACCCCCCTCAGCTTAGAAGTAATATCTTTGAGATAGGTATCTCTCCCACATCCTCTGTAGTGAAGATGTATGAAAGGAATTCATTTGACTCTTCTGCAATGGCCTTGACTCCCCTGAGACTTCTTTGAACACTTTTGTCATTTAGCATCTCCACTTCCTGTCTGATATTCTTTAACACCTTTGTCATTTAATACCCTCACTTCCTGCTTCTGAAGTACTTAAAAGTTTTCTTACTCTTAGGCTGTGTCTGCATGTTAAATGTTATTTTGAAATAAGTTATTTCAAAATATGTTATTTTGAAATAAAGTCCTTATTTTGAAATAAGTTAATTCGAATTAAGGGGAGCACTCAAATCGAAATACCATACCCTGAGTGTGGAGATGCTGTTTCGATTTAGCAGAGGGGCAGCATGAGAGGTGTGGCAACACAGTCCCCTGACAGGGCCATGTTGCCACCCATCTCCTGCCTGGCTCTCACTCTGGAGAGTCAGGCAGGGGAAAACAGCCCCAAGGGCAGGGATTCCCCTGCCCTGCATCCCTCGCTGCTGATGGGCCAGCAGGGGACGGACCCTGGGGCGGCCTGCAGCCCTAGGAGCATGCGTGAGAGCTGGCTCCCCGCGCCCCTGGGGCTCCAAGCCTGCAGACCTAGCAGCGCAGGCAGGAGCTGCCTTCCCGCTGCCCGGGGGGCTTGGCTGCTGCAGCCCCAGGAGCGCGGGTGAGAGCCGGGCTCCCCGCACCCTGGGGCTGGGAGCCTGCAGCCCTGGCATTGCTGGGGGGAGCTGACTTCTGGATCCTCCTAGCCCCACTGCCTGGGCATGGTGGGAAGCCGGGGGAGAGCTGGCTTGCCCTGCTGACCCCCCCCTTTGCTGGCAGCAGGGGGGTGACAGGTCCCCAGTTGGCTTTCTACCCTTGGCCCTGCAAGCCTGGGTGGGGGGTGGTACCCAAGCCGCCTTGTGGGGCTTGCCCACAGCTACCCTGGGGGAGGGTCCCAGACCTGGTGCCTGGCAGCTAGCAGGGCAGCAGGTGCCAGAGCTGCTTGCCCCGCTGCCTGGTCTGGGGTGCGGCAGGGCCGCAGGGGCAGAGCTCTCTTGCGCTCTGGACCCCCAGCCCCTGGCTGCCTGCAAGTGTCCAGGGGTGATGCCCGCTCCCCTAGCCCCTGCCAGGCTCCCCAGCCTGCTCCATTTCGCAGAAGTGAAATGGACCAGGCTGCAGAGTCAAGCTGCTCCGCATCCTGGTCAATTTCACAGTGATAAATAAATTTGTTAGTCTTTAAGTGCCATAGGACTCCTTGCTTCTTCTGTCATTCATGTATATCCTGGTATTACTGCTTCCAAGTGAGTATCCTCATTCCTCCAAGTTTCTCTGACTCATATTATTTCAGCATACTCATTTAATGCCATATTCTCTAATTTGTCTTTCTTAGTATTTATTCTTCTGATATTTGTGCATAATCACTTGGATAGTTTGTCAATATTCAGTTGCTTGCCTTCATGTGTGATATTTCAGTGTGGCTCTATTACATTTGACTGTTCCTCACTACCTCCAATCTGTACTTTATCAACTTCTTTACCAGAATATAGAGTTCCCCTTTAATAAATTCATCCCTAAAGGATGTCTGCCTGAACTGTGTGCTACTCCACATTGGGAGGTTTTCCCCTAGCCCTTAATTTTAAAAAAAATAAAATGCTTTCCAAACCTTTTAAATTTTACCTGCCAGCAATCTGAATTCCATACATCCCCTCTAAATTGTTAATAAATAATCATTCACACAGACAGTCATGAGCCATTTTAGATTTGCGCAGATTTTCATGATCACTTGCCATTTGTGAATAATGAATAATCTGAGCTCACAGATTATAGTGAAATGAACTGAGCTCTTATATGCCGGATGAGTTTTCTTAGTACTTGCCCAGCTCTAATAATGGGCCAATGACATCCTGACTATAAAGAAACCCCCAAAACCTCACTGACTGATACAGTCTACATGAAGAGTTAATTTCCAGTTCTTTTAATGACATTTTGAAGAGCTTTATTACTCTGTGGAGTAGGCTCCCATGAAAAGAAACTCTGTTAGTTCCTTAGGGCATGATATGCAATTCTATCTGCTTTTTTCATTTAACTTCACTGGCAAAGAGAAATTGATTTGTAGATATCTCATCACAGCTATCTACATCCAGTTACAAGTCTATCTATAATGTATTTCCACTGACACAATAATAATATTTATAGTATCTGCATGAAATCATTGGAGTTCTCAAATCTGCCTACTGCAAGGCATAGCCACTGAAAAGAAGCTTTATTTATGTATATGTTTTGTATAGTTCCAGCACTGTGGACCCAGTAAAAGGGAAAAGGGAAAAAGTATTCAACTACATGTCTGGAGGAATTAAAGTGTCTTCTGATTATTTTTTTGAGAACATATATATTCACAAATATATTGATAGAAATGGGCAAACATCTCCAAATAAAATGAGGATCATCTTGAACATTTGCCCAAGCCGGGAGCCAAACCTGTATCAAATCTTTGGTGGTTCTGTTCTTTGCTTTTTGTCACTGAAAGGAGAAGTTCCAAAATACCAAGAGTTCATAAGCACTTCATACCAATTTTTCAGTCACAAGAAGAGCAGATAAGCGAACTATCTTACCAAGTTCATAACCCAGGCATATGGGAAGATGGTAAAATAGATGTGCCTTTCCTCCATACTGGTGCACATACGGAGGTGGGGAAGACTGCAGGAAGCCACTGCTTCCCTACCTTGCACCCTGATAGGGATCAAATGCAGTGGCAAATTTTTTGTTCTTTTTAACATGACCAACTGTTCCAGGCTACTACCACTGCTGGGTTTAGTCTACCAAGGGAACATATGACCTTTCAATGTCTTCAGCTGTACCCCCTGACTTAACTTATGCTTAGCTTGTAAGTATGTATTCATCTATAGATCACATATGTATTCTTTCTTTATGGATTATTGTCATTATAGATTTATGTGTAGCATAAATTTATGTTAGCATAACTTTTATATGGATTGCTGGGACTGAAGGTTCCTTACAGACCTGTGTAATTCTACAGTTTGTATGAACAGCTAAGAGCGTAGTCATAAGTTACATAGAACTTGGAAAGTAAAGTTAATATTAGATTGAAACTGGACATAGGTGGGTCTGTTTGTTCATCAGTGTTCAGTGATGTGAATATCCAGAAGGTTGTATTTTGTTCATGACACCCAGGTCAACAGACTGAAAGACAATTTGGGACTTACCAGTTTGGACCCTTGATATTTAGTAAAATACTGCAAAACCCACAAAGATATCCATAAATAATAATGGAACAATCCGAGGGCGGACACACATCAATCATACATAAACTGTATGCACAAACCCCTTGACCAATGACATAGATGTACCCCCACAATTTAAGGGGCGAAGGCCCCATATTTGGGTGATGGAGGAGGATCTAACCTGCTCTATGTTGAAAAGGTGTAAAAGGCCAAACCCCGTTACTAAAGACAGCTTTTGGCTTTTAGCTTTCAGCTTTTAACTTCTAGCTTGACGCTTCTAGAGAAGAACATCACAGACCAAAAATTTTATTTCCCTTATTAGCTAGTTATCTTAAGTTTGTTTCATAAGTTTAGTTGTAATGGCTGAAGTTACAGAACTCTACACTCTTCCTATCAGGATGAGATCCTGAGTGTCCCTCTTGACCAAGGAAACCAAGGTGTAAGTATCAACCACAAATTTTAATATCAAAGTTACTTAAGCATAAGATTTCCTGTCTGCATCAAAATAGAAGATAATTGTAATTTGGTCATGTATTCATTCAACTAAACTATTTTTCAATTCTTTGCTTATCACTTATGCATTGTTGCAATAAAAGGTTTTACAAAACACTTTATTTGTGTGATGGTTCCAGTTAGGCACCCCTGGGGGTTATGTGTTTTAAATATTTTCTGTGGTCAACTTCAGGTAAGAACCCAAATCCCCTGGCAAGATCTATTGGCAATTTCAATCCAAATTCCAAATCAGAAAGGATCAGGATACCCATCTGTCCACATTAGCCAAAACAGCTGGTTCTTAAGGAGCATGCTGGGAGCACTGAAGGATGGTACAAAAGCCATAGTTTTTCTGAAGTATTCCCTTCTCAAGACAGAATGCCTCCTGGTTCTTCTAATGGGTTATTGCACCTTCACACAATGCTTTACTATGTGTTGCACCTAAGACACAGTGAAACTCTATTCTATTAGTCCATTCAGGTTCTTATATGCCCATCACCTGCAAAACTTCTGGTAGAGTATTAAGTGACATGACTAACATCTCTCACATGTGGTTCATTCTTATCTCATCCTCCCTGAAAAAGAGAATTGTGCGCACAGTGGAGTGTTTTGTTTTGTTAAGGTTTTGTTACTGAGTATTTTAGAAAGACATACTACTATGTTTTAGTCGGAGACAACAAGTCAAAGAAATGTGCCTTCCACTTAGAATGGAACTGCTGAGATCTGTGACGGACCTTAGGTCCTATGGGGAGTTTGTTCCACAGCTGTGAGCTAGCCCCCAAGAAGACTCTGCCTCTTCCAGAGGAGTTTTACTTTTATGGTAGAAAGTTCAGTAGTGCCTGAGGAGCAGAGTTGTTTATCATGGGTTATCCTGGGAATTTAGGTGATCTTTGGTGCTGGACTACTGACCACCCAGCTATCTAAACTCTAATAGGTTTAAAAAGTCTGCTTGTCTCAAACCTCAATAAAGCATTCAGCATAAGGACTTCAGTTTCCATTTGTCCACTTTAATTTGTAAAAACCAAAAACAATCATCAATGTTTAATAACACAAAGTAAGGAACAGATTTAAATAGTGAATGTGTATTCATATAAAATAGGAATAACCTTTCAGATATAATATGTGTATATCAACATACTGGAACAGAACGTATATGATAGTTGTCAACAACAGATGTTCTATACACCATGCTTTTTCATAACATATTATGACTCATGTTTCGTGTGCTGTTTCACAAAGTGGACTGTAGTAACTACTGGCAGGCCTTATGGCTAGGTTCCAGGTCAAATCCAAAATCAGAAGAGGCCTGTTTCTGCATATAGTTTGATGCATCTGACAAGCATTCTCACAAGATGCAGTATCAAAACTGAACAAATCTACTGAGTACAGATGATTTTGTGAGAGTTTAAACACTGAAGATGACTAAAGAGCTTCTGAAATTTTTGAACCATCAAATTGGAAATCATTCCCAATATGATTTTACATTCTAATCAGGAACTATATCTGAATGCTATCTAATTGGCTCATCTCTCATTTAAATAAGTTGAGCGATAAGTCTAATTACTATCAGGGCATTCAGTACTTTTGTGTAGGAGGCTTTTAAAAAAAATTAAATCTGAAGAACTAAAATTTATTGCAGCTGATACTTCCTCAGTTTACTCTGTTGTGCCTGCAGGTTCAGTACATAGATATCTGCTATTTTTGTTATTCTTCTGTGATCTACATGCTCTTCCTTTTGATCTTCTGTCTGATGCTGACCACATAGTTATTATTTTCCAGGGATAAATTACTGCCTTTATTGAATATAAAGCACAAATCTGATTATAATTGCCTTTTCCTCAGGCTTAAATATAATAGAAAGGAAGCAAAACTGAATTAATAATGTTTACTTTTTAGCAGTCCATAAAATGTGAACCTCACTCACTAATGTTGTTTCTAGCTTTGTCAACAAATCTTGGTTAAATATCTGAGCTTGGCAGTTGATTCCAAGCTGCTTTAAAGAGTGCAAAGCTCTAGAGCAATAATAAAATAAACAAAAACCTTGGTGCACAGCGGAAAGTTCAGGGTCATCTTAGCCCCGCAGATTCACAGCAGGTGGTAACAAGTGTGATTGCACCTTCTCTCTGAATATGCAGCTATTATTTCCTCATACTGCAGCTGCATGTTCTTGGAACAATGAGATATTCTCTAGCAGAGAGGCTTCTAAAACATCCCCAAATCAATGAAAATGTATTCATTATATAGCACCCTATATACTAAATCCACAGAGCCAGATAATGCCTCTATTCTGAGATACCAGTAGCCCAGTGCTTAATTTTCTAATGAAAGAGGTGCTGGGTCACAGGCAATTTTTTTTCCCTCTTGTAAGTAATGCAGCAAGACCAGAAACAGCAAGGCTATGAATGGCCAAGCCTTGAGATGCTGGGGCACAGCTCTGGCAAGTGCCAGCACAAATTAAGCACTGCCATGGAGGGAGTAAGAAACTCCACAAGGATTTGTCCAGTGCAAGGTACCTCTTCTTCTGGAAAGACCTGAGGACTATGATGGGGGTGTCTTGAGGAAGGGTCAGAGACATTACACACTGCCCTGGCAAAATAGGTTTTCAAGTCTTGTTGAAAAGCATTTACCTTTAGGTCATCCTCCAGTTGCTCCTAGGATAGGGGTTTCAGATAAGGAAAGGGAGAGGCTAGTGCAGAGATCTTTTCTGTCAGGGTCCCATGAATATTTTTCTAAACAGGGCTGGCTAGACCCATAAGCAAATAAGGCCCTGGCTTGAGGCACCATTTGCTTATGGGTGCAATGGCAGGGGCAGGGTAGGCCAGCCCAGAAGCCAGACTCTGCGCTCCTGCTCCTCCTTGAGCCAGTCACTCCATCCCCGGGGGCAGAACAGGCCAGCCCATGGGGCAGAATCTGCTCTCTTTCCCCGCCTCTGGGGTGGCCCACCTTGCTCCTCAGGAGGAACAGCTGGCCCAGGGGAGGGGTGGGAGAGTGGAGCCCACCCTCTGCTGCTCCCCCCCCACCCCCTGCAGGGGGTGAGCTCAAAAGCAAAAGCCGGCTTGGTGCACCACAGCCCCTTGAGTTGGCCCTGCTTCTAAAGCTGTGGTTTTCAAACTTAGGTTCAGGACTCAATACTGGGTCACAGACCCTCAGGCACCGGGTTACAGTGCCCTCTGCTGCCACCACTGAAAGACAGAATGCATTGCCCACAGATGTAATTGTTGGGATGAAGGCATAAATAATATTTTTCAACTGGCTCCTGACAAAAAGAAGTTTGAAAAGCACTGTGCCTTTCACATTACTTCTTGAGCTATTTTACTTCCCTGTGTCTGGGGTTTCTCTCAACAGTTCTCCCACTGCATCTGGTTGTCTGTTCCTTTCCCATAGGGCTTCTTTTGCCTCAGTGGTGTTACCCCAGTTTCTTGTGTCTTTGAGCACAAAAGATGGAATGGACCTGGGAAGTACTTGCTGAAGTTATGTCACTAGCATGCTTTTTACATTTTCTACCTGGACAGTCTGTAAAAATCATGCTAGTTCATTACTTTGGCAAAACAACTTCTAAAACAGATTATGAAGGAAAACTGCAAAGGTGAAATTCATATGAAATCTAGACACCTTCACAAAGGGTTTGAATAGAAATATGGAATGGAGAACTCATCACAAAATGTGATTTTCCCTCTATTACACATCTCGGCACCTGTTCCCCTCTTCCATGCTACTTGAATCAAAGGAGCTTGTTTACTGTGCTGAGAGAGTCTAGCACAATGGTTTTCAAACTATAAGGCAGACCTTCAGGTACTTGGTTGCAGTGCCCCTTGCTGCCACCACTGAAAGACTGGAATCCATTGCTGAAAGCTTTAATTGCTGGGTTGCAGACTTACATGATTTTTTTAAAACTCAGTACCAAGAAAAAATGTTTGAAATTGACTTCATGACCCACCCAATGTATATATAAAGCTAACATGCCACATTTTCCACTTCATGCATCTGAAGTGAGATTGTGGCCATGAAAGCTTATGTGATAAGTAAATATGTTGATCTTTAAAAGTGTCACAGGACTTCTTGTTTGTATTGCAAATGTCAATGTGTCTCATGCTGATTGTCAGTGAGAAAGTGTGAGAAGGAGAAAAGACAGGAGTAGAGCTGGTTAAGAAAAGTATATTTTTCAGCAAAAATTAAAAGTAAAAGAATTTTTTTTCAATTTGAAATTTCTGTGAAATTGTTCATCTCACTGAGACAAAAAAGTGACTATTATAAAAAGATTTTTTAAATGAGGAAAACAAACTTTTTTCTCTCACTTTTCTCAACTGAAAAAAGAAAGAGGGAAAATTTTTTTAAAAAAAAGTCAAGAGAAAATTGTCCCCCCCCATTTTCTTTCACTTTTGAAAACATTCCCCACCTTTTCTCCACTGGAAAACAATTTAAATAAAGGAGAGAAAAGTGATCTTTTTTCTCCATCAGAAGAAACCTTTTTTTTCCTCCCCATTTTCAAATTATGGAAGAAGAAGAACTGCTACTCTTTGTTGCCCCACCATCCACAAGAAAAATTATTTTTGTTTTGGTCTAAAGCCATTTTCCATTTAATAAAAAGCCAGAGCATTCTGATGTAAAGATTTAGATCAGTGCTAGTTAGAAGCCCTGCAAATAGTGTAGTGGCTAGCACCTCTGCTTAACATGCAGAGGGTCCTGGGTTCAAACCCCAGGGGGGTGGACTCAATGATCTCATGAGGTCCCTTTCAACCCTGTGATTTGATTTGATTTGATTCTAGTTCAGAAGGATGCAACTGAAGGTCTTTGGAGGGAACTGGGGATGAGAATCATAATGTCAGGCAACAAATGGAGGATGAGACAGAGTGCTGATGTAATAATGTTCCCTCAGCACAAAAGAAGAGAACTGAAGAAATGTTGCCTGTGGGTTTTGCAGAAAAGCAGAGCTCTGTTTTCCCTCAGCAGTGTTGATGTGCTGGGCCTGACCCTGTTCCAAGTCCTGAGGCACAAGCTCATGATAATTCTGGTGTAGTAAACCCAAATCTCTCCTGTGTGCTGTTAATTTAGGAGTACTTAATCTGAAATGAGGTGTATGTGGGAGCAAGGTCTTTTGCAGTGGTCACTTCACCATCCCAATATGCAATGTGAAAAGTCAGGCAATAGTCAAGAAAATGATAATGAAGATAGTGAACATTTCTAAGACGTCATGATCTGTCTTGAAAACAGAAAGAATTTCTCCCCGTGCTTTATTAGCATTCATGTCCTAAATAGATATGTGAAAGAGTGAGTCAGCAGGAAGTAAAGTGAATCAGTGGATACAGCAAGCAAATGCCACCTAGAGATGATTATGGCATCCATCAGACAACTTTTTATTCAGAACAATTAATCCAGTCAGAGGATCTCTGAGGTCCCAGGTATCAGCATAGATCATAGTTAACTGCTGAGAAACTAACTCAACCATTATGGCAACTGTCAGCAATTCAAAATATAATGATGAGCACACAATTTCCCACAAGATCATTATACTGGGGGGTTAGAAGAAAATGAACTGAAACTTGATTGCAAAGGAAAGAAAAGTTGGGTGGACATGGCACAGAAGCAGGTACACATTGAACTTGATGCTGCCATTTTTCTACCTCTAACAAACACACAGTTTGCAGTCTTATTTTAATAGCGAAAACAATGGTTCCCCAAAATCCCAAAATGAATTATTCTTAACAGCTGAATGGAGTGAATAATAACAACAACAAAGTGAATATTGTGTGTGATTCTGATCTGCTTTTAAATTCAGTTATGTTTGTTCGCTTTGCAATTAGCATTCACAAAAGCTGGTTTTTATTCACATAAATGTTAGGGGATGGCTGGTTTTCATATAAATACCCAATTTCTCTGGTATAACATTTCAGTCATCCAGTTGGGAAGCAGACATAAGTCCATGTGACAAGTAGCCACTTCCTCACTGTGAATGATGAATAGAAAAAGTGGAATTGTTTGCCAATATCAAACAGGTTGCAATATGCACAGTTACAAATAACTAAGGAGCAGATTCTACCACCCTTACTGAGCCTGGGTAGTACCATATTGTGCAAGTAGTCCCCTGACTACAATGGGAGCCTCTGTTTTCCAAGCATTAGCAGTGATTGCTAATATCTGTATATGGAGATTCCCCCTCAGCAAGTTATACAACTCTCAGTTTGTGCCTTAACATAGACTTCTGCTTTGAGCCCCATGCAATTTAAGCACATGGGGGAATATGTAAGAACTGTCAAAGAATGCTTGGATTCTATAGTTTTTGATGTCTGTAATGGCAAGGAAATATATAACAACATGGTGCCTATTTAGCTGTTCTAAATCAAAGTAATAACCATGGGTTTTGTATGAAATAGTCATTTTGACTTGTTTCATTGCTAACTCCATCCTTCACATGTCCTTTACTGGGCAGAGCAGCTCAGACAGCAATGACAGCTTGGTTTGGAACTATGTCCATTGTTTTGTTTTACAAGCATATCTAACATGCTTGCATTGTGGTTGTGATAGCACACTTTGAATGATTTTTAAAGCATACATTAAAATGTGTCGTTTGAGAATGAAATGTGAATAAATTATAGAGCTTTTTTGTGTTCTTTAGTTTATTCTTTGCTCTTGTTGCATTTGCTTAACCCACTAGTTTCACACCAGCCTCACTCCACTTTCAGTGAAGTTACTATTTATTTACTCAGATGTAAACAAGATCAGAATCAGGGCTTTGTAAATGAAATCAGAATCAGTCCCTAAATGTCAGCCCTTACTATAGTCCATACCATCTTCGCCAGTTCATTACTATTGATTTTTGAAAATGTATTGGCATAGAATTATGATTTGTATGCATATGGTTCTTTCATAAATAAATTCCATCAGTTTCTGTGGATTTTCAAGAAAATTAGTAGACTTAATTCATTTAGAAAAAATATGTACCAGTGCTTGTGTGACTCATAACTAGCTGTGAGTCAGAGCCCCCCAAGTCATTTCTGTAAAGAACACCAATCTAGCTTCAGGAGCCCCAAAGAAAAAAATAGACTAAGTAAAAACAGAAGAGTATTAATTTTAGGCAAACTCTCTTCATCTCACTTTTCTGTTGTTTTTAATCTTCCTGAGCTGGTGACAGCCCCTCAGTGCAACAGCACCTTGCTCTTTGCCCTCAATTGAAAATCGACAGCACTCAGGGCTATTTCCTAACTTGTCAGTCAGCACTGAGGAAGGGGCAGCACTAAGCTACTCTACCCTAGAAACAGACCAGAGAATAAATTGTCACAGTACCTTGCTGTTGCCTCATGGCAGTGTCATTCCAGAAGAAAATGTAGGGGAGGGATGGCAAGATGTTGAAGACATTATAAAACTAACAAACTCTGGGGATGTGGAGAGGAGTGCCCCATAGCGAATGACACTTTTGTGTCTCCCTCTTCTTCATACCCATTTTCTTGGAGCAGTTTACACCTCCTTATGCCCGCCAAAAGTTATTCTGGCCAGACATGCTCTGAGTCTCTGCCTATCTCTATGCCCTCCCCATTTACTCATTCAAAGTATGGAGTTGTAGTTTATACGGAGAAGGGGCAACAACCTAGCCATGCATTGCTAGATAAGATCTGTAACACTTTAGCCCTCATGGAGCATTGCCATTGTGGTTGAGTGACCCAATTCCCATATAATTTTTATTGTTATTTAGTAACATAGGCTTTGTCTGCATCTAATTGCTTAGTTTGGACGTGCTTAGTCCGAACTAAGCAGTTCAAAGTTAGTTCGAACTAACCGTGTTTTTTTCAGTTCAAACTAACTTTTTAGTTCAAACTAGCTGCACTTTTTTTAGTTTGAAATAACTTTTTAGTTTGAACTAAAAAAGCGTAGTTAGTTCCAACTAAAGATTAGTTCAAACTAAAAAACACAGTTAGTTTGAACTAAAAAGTTAGTTTGAACTTATTTACTACATCATGCTAGTTCAAACTAAGGTTCAAAATAAATTCAAACTAACTAGTCTGAAATAAGCTTTGCTTAGTTTGAACTAAAAATTTTTTTAGTTCGAATGAGGGAAAGCCTGGTGTAGACAGTCAGCAAATTAATTCGAATTAAGGAACCTTAAGGTTCCTTAATTCGAACTAATTTGCTAGTATAGACATAGAAGGAAAAGTTAGTTTGAATTTGTTAATTCAAACTAATAACTTTGAGTTTAGTTTGAACTAAACTTGAATTTATTAGTTTGAATTAACAATATGGACTAATTCAAACTCAAATTAGTTCAGTTTGTTAATTCGACCTTAATGCCCGTGGTTCGAATTTATTGGCTGCATCTACAGTACTTAGCGTTTTTTAAAAAAAACCTTTTTCAAAAAAATTATTTTGAAATATATTAAAAATAATTATCTCAAAATAACTTTTTTCAAAAATGCTATTTCAGGAGAATGGTTTGGGGACTGCTCATTGTCCTGAAATACTTTGGCTTTAAAAAAAAAAAAAAAAAAAAAAAAAAGTGGACACCCCAAGTTTTTTTTTTAAAAAAAAAAAGCAAGGCAATGGAAAATATAGGCAGGCTTTTTTGAAAAAAGCCTTTGCCGTGTTCGGCAACGGCTTTTTTCAAAAAAGCTATCTCGGGAAAAAGCTTTTTATTTCAAAAAAGCTGTCAGGTTTAGCTTTTTTGCAAAAGCATGCCGGTAATCTCAAAGTAGTGGCACACTTTTTCAGCAGCACTAAACCTTGTTATATTTCAAAAAACAGCCTTTTTTGAGATAGCTTTTTCAAAAAAAGCCATTGCTGCACACAGCAAAGGCTTTTTTTAAAAAAAGAAATCTGCCTATCTTTTCCATTGCCTTGCTTTTTTTTTGAAAAAGAAAGTCCAGTGTAGACTTCTGTTTTCAAAAAATAAAAATAAAACCATGGTATTTGGGGACAATGAGTGGTCCCCAGACCATTCTTCTGAAATAGCATTTTTGAAAAATCTTATTTCAAGATGATAATTATTTTGAATATATTGTGAAATAATTTTTTCGAAAAAGTTTTTTTGAAAATGCTAAGCAATGCAGACATGGCCATTAAGTTTGAACTAAAAGTTCATCCTTGTCTACATTGTCCTTAGTTTGAACTAAACAGGAGGTCTTAGGAGTTCAAACTAAGCTTTCATTAATTCAAATTAAGGAATTCCTTACTTCAAACTAATGAAAGCCAGGTGTAGACAGTTACTAAATTACTTTGAATTAAGCCTCCTTAATTTGAACTAACTTGCAAGTGTAGAAATACTCCATAGGAATCACCAAACTGGCTCAGATTGAAATTTGTCTGGTCCAGTGTGTGATCCTTTATGGTGACCAGCATTTAATGCTACAGGGGAAAGTGTAAAAACCTGCAGTGGTGAAATCAGCCCTCTTCATTAGATCTAAAGGTAGACTTAAGCTCTGAAGCATCAGATTTAACATCCTTTCCAAAATTTTCATTAGCAACAACATTAATAGTTTTGGATATTCTTCCCATCCATATAAACCTCCAGTCTCTTCTTGATTTTTCTAATTTCTTGGCTTCATTGACTGCTGGGGCAATGAGTGCCACAGTCTAATTATGTGTCATGAGTAAAAGTATTTCCTTTTATCAGTTTTGAATTTGCCACCTTTGAATTTTACTGAATATCCTCGTCATCTTTTGTTAAAAAAAACAAAACTAGCTCATGATTTACCATCTCTATCCTGTTCCTTTTTCTATATACTTTAATGTATTTCTTACTTTACCAAATGTAGTAGAAAGTGAGAGCCTAAGACATAAGGCTAATATGACAAGTCAAAGAGAAGAGCTAAGGCATGGAAAACTAGGCCAAAATATAAAACCAAAGTATAGTCAAGGATGTGGAAAATTAAAGTAGTCTGTAAAAAAAATCATAGAAATTAACAATAGCTAGCCAAAATTCAAATGTATCAATGTATTTCTAAAATTCCCATCACCTGAGTATCTACACTAAGACTAGTTTACCTTTTAAAAGGTAAAAGCAACAAGGGTCCTGTGGCACCTTGTAGACCAGGAGTGGCCAAACTGTGGCTTGGGAGCCACATGCGGCTCTTGAATGAAAAAATGTGGCTTGCAGAAGAAAGCCAGAGGAAAGCAGCCCCAGCCTATAAGTTTTAAATATCCTGCCCTGAGCATGCTCAGGGAGAAGCCCCAGCCTGTGCCTAGCTGCTGAAGCAGCTAGGTAAGGGGAACCTGGGGAGGGGGTGTCAGCCCAAGGAAGCCAGCATCAGGGCCTGAGGGTTGGCAGGGTGGGCAGGATGGTGGGAAGAAGCTTAGTTTTGGCTGTATAGGTAGGCCTAATCTTCATAGTAACCTTAAGTAATTGTTAGAATCTGACATTAGTAGGATCAATATTTGCCCTCCTTTTACAATAAAATTAGTGTGTGCAATGAATTTTAAACTTAGTAATTTTGGTAGGTAAAATATGGCTATGGGCTTTACTGCAGCTCTCAAAATTTTAACAATCAACCTGTGAAGCTCTTGAGTTCCATAAATTTGACCACCTCTGTTAGACTAACAGATCTCTTTGGTCATAAACTTTTGTGGGCTCCAATCCACTTCGTCAGCTGCATGATGCATCTCACAGAGTGGACTGGAGCTTGCGAAAGCTTATACCTGAAGAAATCTGTTAGTTATAATGTACCAAAGGACTCTCATTTTTGCTGTACAGACTAACCTGGCTACCCCTCTTTTAAAAGGTGTGTCTTAGTTTTAGCTGAAAGCAGGAATCCCAAAATAATTGACTAGGTTATTCTCATTACTTACTTTGCAACTGTGAGATTTTTACAGTATAATTGATAAATAAAAATGGCTCAGTGAAATTCTGGAGAAGCTTTGAATAAGTATCCAGAATTTTGGATGCTTATCCAAACTTTGAGCTTGAGCTAACTCCGAGATGCACTTTCCATAGAAGTCAGTGGGAGCTGGATTGCCCCCCTTATAAAGACTGCCCTTTATTAGCTGCTGCCTACCCCATGACCATAAACAAATGCAAGTCTATTGTCTCTAGTTATGTTGAGGTCTCTGCAGTTACTACACCAGAGGCAAAGCCCCACATGCTCACTATGTGGAATCTTCAAAGATTAAACCTTCTTTTAAAGCACAGACCCTTCTGTTCGGTGCTGCCTCTGACTCATGGTCTGGTGCTTTTCTTTTCTATGGCTGTGTTCACACAGCCCTCTTATTTCGAAACAACAGGGGTTGTTTCGAAATAAGATTTAGGCTGTTCACACGACGCACGGTTGTTTCG
>ML682021.1:29456629-29569676 GCA_007922195.1 Podocnemis expansa | reverse complement strand
CTGTTCCTGATTACTCTATTTTCCTCCAAGTGTTTCAGGATGGATTCCCTGTCCCTTTTCAGCCTTCTTGTGGCTCTGGCTCCCAGGCGTCTAGGTCTCAGCCTCAGTTGGGCACAGGCTATTTCCCTTGTACTACAAATGAAGGCAGCCAGCAGCAGATTCCCTGGGCAGAGATGGGTAAGAGATGGAAGCCAGCTCAGCTGGGAGCAGCTTGTAGCCAAACTCTTCCCTGCAGCTGCTGGGTGTGACTGGGTGGCTCCACTACCTGGAGCAGGAAGATAGGAAGGTCTCTTCTACAGCAGTGTCTCTCTGGGAGCAGTGGACAACTGGCTGGGGCTGGATTTTTGTAGGACCCCTTTTAGCAAGGAGCTCTGGGCTGCAGGCCGTAAGCTTCTCCATTAATCCAGCTCTGCTGACCTCTTCCTAGTTTATACATTATGGCTGTGTTCACACACAGGGGGTTATTTTGATATGGTTGGTTCGAAACAACTTGTCTCAAAATAACACCTTATTTCGAAATAACTTAATTCGAATTAAGGAAAAAAGCTCAAAGCGAAATAGCAGGTTCAGGCAACAGTTATTTTGAAACAAGTCACTGTTGTTTCGAAACAACATGTTCGCACGGCGTTGTTTCAAAACAATCATTTCAAAACAACGTTGTTTCATCCCCATATGGGGTTTAACTTGTTTCGAAACAATGCCGTTGTTTCGAAACAACGGTTCCCGTTGTTTCAAAACAACCGTGTGTCGTGTGAACAGGGTATTTCTTATTTCAAAACAACCTCTGTTGTTTCAAAATAAGAGTGCTGTGTGAACACAGCCTATGAGATTGACATTAGACCCAGTTGTTTTCAAATGGGTTTGAGAAAATTATTCTTGCACATAAGCCAGACACAGAATTACACCTCCAGTACACAGACATTTAATCATAAAACAAATGTCTGCTGTCTCATATGGAAGACAACAATGTACATTTAGCTTCAGTCATTTTGTTTCACTATGCTCAATAAGGGTCTCTTCTAAAGCTCATTGAAATGGAAGAATGGGGCTCAGTGAAGGTTCAGGTTTTACCTGTGTGCTGTAAATTGCAGAATTAGTGCCTAAATGACTTATTGCTTTGACTATGCCTTCATTCCATAGAAAAAGAATTGTCTTGAACTTTTAAAGAGATCTGTACAAATTACCTGGAATGAGAACTCGGCCACCAGAAAAAAATTTTCCTTTTAAGGTTTTCAGTAAATATTAGGATTACCAGGGACAGAGAATATTGTTTTTGTGATTTAAGAATAAAATTATCAACAACAAAATGAAATCTGATTAACTGATTCTGTGCTAATTTCCACTGCATTTAATCATCTCTGTCAATGACGTCTGGCCAATGTGCTGGCAGTCTGAACTGATCAGATTATTAATCCTCTAGAGGCGTGAACCTTAAAATTTTAATGGATTTATTAATTTAAGACAAATCTTTATGGGTCACATATATTGGCAGTCACATTTAATCTCTGATGTCATATCTTCTATTCTAAGATCGTTTAAGAGGGGAAAACAGTAGTTTCATTTTAAGTTATGTTTGAATAATTGACATGTAGCAAATCTTTACAGAAGTTTAGTAATTGCAAAGAAATCAGCAAAAAGCATAAAATAAACAGGTAAAAATATGGGCCTTGCTTTACCTGTTTGTTACTAGGGTAACTACATTGATTTTAATCAATTACACAAGTTAAAACTGGTGGTATGCTGGCCCCATTGAAGTCAATGGCAATTTTGCCAATGACTTCAATGGAGTCAAGAGTTTATATGTGGCATCTCCCCTCCATCCTTGTTGCATATGGATGTGACATTTTGGGGTTCAACCCTGACCAGTAAGGTATTGTGTCATCACATGTCCTGCAATTTTGAACACATTAAATGTCAAGCAGCTGTGGCTCAAAGCCTGGAAACCACTCTATGAGCAGATAAGTCACTTCCTGGCTATCACCACTCAAGTACTGTTTGCAAAATGAAACTAACATCCTCCCTGGTCGAATTTCTCCAAAACTGTCTCCCTGCGGTTTCCAGCCCTCTGTTGTAATACTCACAAACATTAAGTTCATTGCTCCTTTAAAGAGTCCCTGCAGCTCACTCATTTAACTGGGGTTTGACAAACGACCTTAGTTCAGTCAGAACACTGAATTGGTTTATAGTAAAAGTAATAAAATAAAATAAAATAAAATAAAAAAAAGTATACTAAACAAAAAATCAGAGGTTTAACTGAGTTTAAATAAAAGGGAAAAAACAGTAAAGATTACAAACAAACAAGTAAAATGTGCCTTATAATGGCTAAGACCTAACATAAGCTACAGTTGTTGTCCAAGGTAGTCTCCTTGGCAATCTTCTTTACCAGCAGTGGCTGATTAGTTTTTAGTCAGCATCCCCACAAAATCCAAGGCCCTGATTTTTCTTATTACCTCAGGTGAAGGATAACTCTCCCTTTCTTTATAGTTCAGTCAAGATTTGAAATGTCATTTTCAAAATGTCTTCCCAGATAAAGTTCCTTTTCCCTGGTAGGTATGGATACCATGCTCTCTATGCCACATTGTCTTCACCCCCACTGATGATTTTCACAAAGTCAATGATCCTGCCCTGCAACCTGTGAGACCAATCAGTAGTCCATTGAATGTTGTCACACCTGTGCTGAGGTGTTGGCCTCTGTCCTTCGTCTGGAGAAAACCCATATATCAGCTTCCACTGAAATGTGTGGTTTAAACACCTGGTAATTATAACTGCAACACATCTGCATAAATCTTTCTGGCTCAACTGTATATACATCACACAAGGCTATTAATGAACCATGCATTATGAGCTTCCCAATGACATATTACCTGATACTTTTTAGTTACACATTATAAGAGTAGTGAGTTTGGAGCATCCACGTAACATAATTCTACAAATATTATACTATTACAGAAGAAACCTAACATATTAGCTTTCCCAGAAAAGAATAAAAGTGACAGAAAATACATAGATTTCTACTGCTTAATTTCCCACCAGTTTTAGGTGCTATGGGTGGCACATACATTCATTCCAGAAACTCTGTCAATAAGGCAGATGTATAAATTTGATATACAGGCACATCTCATCACTGATATTGTTACCAGGCAAGATCACGGTTTCAGCAGAACTACCATAGTTTACACCAGCTTAGATTCTGGCCCATATGTAACCAGGAACATAACAAAACTCTTGCATTTTCAGTCAATCATTACTGTCTGCAGAGGCTGAACAGATCAGAGGAAACTTGTTTCTGCACCTATAAGCCCTCATAGCACAAATTTTTGTACACAGCATTCAACCCCATAATTTTGCATCATTCTCTTTAAATGCCCTCTCAGTGAAAAACTGATGATGCCTATAGAACAACCCCCAAACTCCTTTTCTAATAAGGCACACAAAATCACCAGCACTACAGCATCAGTGGTAAAAGTGTATTTTAGATTCTTTGATAGATCTGATAGTATATTGCAATGTCACCTTTCTAGGGTCTTTAAAGTCTTCTTCTGTGAGTATCTGAAAGAGCCATGTCTTTGTGTCAGTATCTGTTGTCAGACTGCATGTACAGTAATGATCCCCATGTGGACTGGGGGTAGCTCTGTTAATTTAACACCTTGTGTTTCTGAGAAAAGATTCCACTTTGCACCTCACATCCTGCAGTGGCAGGACCATCTGAACAAAGCAATCTGCAACCACATTCACAGGAGTAACTCAGTCTTTCACAGACAATTGGCCAATTGTGGACTATGGATAAGATATTTTCATGTGCAGGAGAAGGTATGCTAAATACTGTGTCAGAGGTAAACAGTTGTGGGTGAATAATCCTCCACACCTTTCCTGTTTCTTTAATTCTCTGCAAAGGAAACATACAAAAGGTAGTTCAGAGCTTTTATGTATGCATATTCTGCTCCCATTAATGATATTTACATATTATAAGTATTCCATACTCATGAATTAGGCCCCCAAAATTAAGAGATTTTAAAATAATACTTCTGGCATTCTTTTTCTTTGCCTTCTGGCTTTTTCAGTCTGTAGAGACCACATTTTCATATTTTTCTCTGGAGCCATGGGGGCTAGAAGCTTATGTTAAAAAGATAAATTGAGATTTTCAAATAATACATGATTTGAGGAGATGAACCTTTAATGAAAAATCCAAATATTGTGACTAGAAAGAGAATTGGCAACTCCATTTGTAAGATGGGCCCCATTCTTGCCTTACGTGTATAGTACCTGCAGCAACTGCTAGACTTGGAGAACTGACAGCCTGGAGCCATAGCATGTGCTGCAGCAGAGGCCAACGTAACAGGAGCAACAAGGACAAATGAAGCAGGGCCTTGAATAATGAGAACAGACCAGGAGCAGGACAGTTCAGGAAGAAGAGGGATAAAATATTTGTGCTGGGATGAAAAGGAAGAAGATGAGATTGGACAGGGCAGAAGATGAGCTGTCTGCCCTCCAGTCTACTCAGAGCTGGAAGAGACCAGAAATACAAGTGAGGATCACTATAAATACTTTTGTGCCAATGAATCTGTTGTTTTCTATGTACTTGAACATGAATTGCTCCTATTAGCCTGCTCCATTTATCAGGACTTGTGGACTAAAATCGTCTCTCAGCAAAGCCAGGGTAATTGCATGGGTGTAACCAAGGGCAGAATCTGTATATGCTATGTAATATGATGTATCGAAAAGAGGTAGATCTTTGGTAGAAGTGTGCCTTACATTTTGCTTATATCATACATTTGGACTATATTTAGCAAGATACCCTAGTTCAATGGCAAATGCATGATAGCCAGAAGTAGAGCCCTGCAAATCCGCGGATGTCTGCAGACATCCGCTTTATATCCGCATTCGCGGATACAACACGGATATCCGTGGACCATGTCTTGTGGATGCAGATCGGATATGGATCCACATATTTTTATCTGCACAGAGCTAGAGCCCTGCAAATATGTGGATATCCGCATTATATCCACATCCGCGGATACACCATGGATATCTGCAGACCATTTCTTGTGGATGCAGGTCGGATACGGATCCACTTATTTGTATCCATGCAGGGCTCTGCCCAGAAGTGTACAAAGGAATCTAGGCAGTGCCATTTTGCCCTGCGACCTCCTAAATATTATATATGAATTTTTACCCATATATATGTATTTTCTTATTGTGCATTTATGTGTACATCTTTGCTGCTGCTGCTGTTTCAAACTATTTAACTGGACTGTCTCTTTAAATATGGGTGCATGGAAAACAAAAAGTCCTCAGTCAGTCTATATACAGTGTAGCGGACCCTTCCTCATTTCTTTTATTCTACTGCCATCATGTGGCCATTTAATTTCATTCATTTAAAGATCTGCATTTTATGGATTTATCTGCAGTTCTGTACCATTTAAACAGCTAGCTGTAGACACCTTCACATGTTCTTCATGTGCTTTTAAACATATGCACTTAGGAATATTTTAGAAAATGTAGACAGATAAATGAGAGGCATTCTGGACCAACATAATATAATAAACACTAACAAAGAAACTGATCTTTATAAGAACCTTTACTATATCAGGGCAAGTGTTGTTGAGCCGTAACCTACCTGTATATCACCTTGCACAGTGGTTAGAAAGGGAGAATGCACATTACGTCTTAAGAATTAATAAACTAGCTTTTTTCTGTGTTAGCTCACACAACACTTAATGTCAAGGTAGGCTGAAGAGAACCATTTAAAATGTGCAATGTGACTCTGCGTGAGTCCTGAAGTGACTCCCATTTATCAGGCAATGACTGTTTCTTCATCCACTCAATTGTATTAAAACAAACAAGGAGTTTGGTGGCACTTTTAAAGGCTAACAAATTTATTTATTGTTTTTGTGGGAGAGAATCCCACTTTGTCAGATATTTGATGAAGTGAGATTTTCTCCCACAAAAGCTCATGCAATAAATCAACTTGTTAGTCTTTAAAAGTGCCACCAGACTCCTTTTTTGTTTTGCTGGACTAGACTAACACAGCTACCCCTTTGGAACTGTGAATTTTATTGCATCTTTGGCATGCCACTATTAAGCAGCGCTCACAAGTGTGTTAGTCCTGGATTCCACATCTTGTGGCAGAAAATACATCTTTTGTATACAGCTTTCCACTTTGGTTTCTGATCCTACAGACCTTTGTGGTGGTAAGGCGGAGAAGGGAGGGCCATCCACCAATTCCTATACTATGAGAACCTTCAAAGTCCTCAGTACGTGCAATTCCTGAAATGAATGAGAAGGCTTGCATAGCATGGTATGGCCACCAACTGCCCCACAAATGCCAAGTAAGGAAAAAAAAAACCTGTTTTTGTTTTGTTTGTTTGTTTGTTTTTTACTTTACCTATCTCTGCATTACTTTCATGGCAATTAACTCAGTTGTGTACAGGAAGCTTCTGTGATGTGAGAGAGCCCTCTGCCAAAAACACTGAAGCTCAGTTTCAGCAAGTAACATTTTCTGCCATTGAAATTCCAAAATGATTTTTTTCTGTCCTTTTGCATTGAGCTGTTCAAGACAATAATCCTCTGTGTCTTGTCCTATTCCTGGCCCTTTGACTTCTCTAGGCCTCCACAGCTTGCCCACATTTCAGAAACCTGGTTCATCCATTGTACCTCTGCAGACCATTCCAAGGTGATGTGTTTCCAAGATGAACATATGGTGTCTGAGTTCCAGAGACAACCAAAAAGCAGGTTGGGCACCAAAGACAAGGGGACTTGCAGCAAGAAGAAAGACATGCCAAGAGGCAAGCAGAGAGGTTCAGGATGGCTTTGCACCTTGAGGACAGTAATGGTATAGGAGTAGGTACTTGCTTCAGACTTGCTGGAACAGTAACAGCAGCTAATGGGGGCAAATAATGTGTAATACAGAGGAGTGTCTGAGTAGTTGCTTTCTCTGATGGCTGCATGAGCGTAGGTGCCTGCTATGCCTGCACCATTGGTTGCATTCCTTCCATGGTGCCCTGTTCTGCACTCCATAGGACTTGGACAGCTCCATGTTTGGGTGGCCCACACAACCAGACCCTCAGAGTAACTGGATAAGCCAAATGTGCCCTGATGCAGTCCACAGTGCTGAACCTCTCCCTCCATGGACATCTTCACTCCCATCCCTTAATCTGGAACCACATCACCAAGTGAACAGCAAATGTGGAAGGAAAGGGAAGGAGAATGGGGGGTGAGGCAACACACAATAGTCAGGAGTGGGGGAGGGCTTGCACATAATTTTAGTGTTTGTACTTTGTTCTTAGTTACTTTTAAAGCTTATGTTGTTGCTGGTGTTTGGTTTGCTAATGGGCAATAGTTTAATATTGTACTTTTCCAATAAATGTGTCAGAATGAAGTTTTTTATTTTATAAAGAAATGTTATTGTCCTCACTGCAGTACATCAGAAAATGTGCATTTCACATAAGAAAGGTAAACACATGGTCAGGGACAACTGGGAGGTTGTATGCGAAACCCATGTCTCAGTATAGATAAATACATCAGTCCTTCATCTGTTATTTAAATCAGTTCATTCTTTAAACCACTCCCTCCCCACCACAAAAACATCATAAACAGCCATGTCAATCAAAAATACAATGAATACAACCTCCCTCACACAGTCATAAGCTCATTCATAGAGGTATTAATCTTCATCTTCCACAGGTCCATGCAAATCCGCAATGTAGAAGCACAGAGCATTCAGTTGCTCATGTGCATCCAGCTTCAGCAGAGGTAGAAGTACTTCATGGCTGAGAGTACCAATTCAGTGACCCCTCCTTCTCCTAGGCCCATAGAAATGGCTCACCTTTGGCTTCACAAAGATTGTGGAAAGCACAGTAAGCCAGTGTAACTTGGATTCCATGGATGATGCTGCAATGCCAATGAATCTGTTGACTTCCCCAGCAAGATTTCAAAATGCCCAACTCTGAGTGTACATAAACCTTCCCTTGCCATGGCCTTTAAGAGCAGCTATGGTTTCAGAAGGCAACTCAAAAGGGAGTATACAGCATCCCCCAAGTATAACAGTGAGGACAGGTACTCCATTTATGATACCGTCATGTGGTGGGAATAGTACCCCAGCCTGTCCATGAATGTAAGCTTCCAATCTTCAAAAAACCTGGGCATAATAAATTTTTCTAGTACAGCCAACTTTAACATTCACAGATCAGCCTCTGTGGTCCAGAAGGGCCTCCATAATTTTGGAATAGGACTCTTTACAATTTATATCCTCGTGCTCCTTGAGGAGGGCAAGTTACGGGCACACCAGTCTCATCAATGGCCCCAGCAGAGTTTGGAAACCCTATTCTCTCTTACTTCAGGAATATCTTTTATGTCCACCACCTTGCGTGTAAACCACAGGCCTGATTGCCTCAGAAACCTCTGTCACTACTTCAGCCACAGTTGACTTTCCAACATTAAACTGGTTAGAAATGGGCCTGTAGCACTTTGGGATAGCTAGCTTCCAGATGATTACAGCAACCTGCTTGTGGACCAGGAAAGCTATATGTGTCTTTGTGCTGCTGGGGAGTCTGGGCGAGCTGTTCACAAAGAGCCAGAAATATAGCTTTCTTCATGGAGCCATTGCTGCTCATCCTTGATCTGCATGACAGTGTGGGCCCAGCACACAGTTCTCTCGGTCCTGCTTTAGAAACACAAGTCTACATGGGGACATCAGTGACTCTACCATGGGTCATGAGCAGCATCAGTCAGTTTGAGCCTGCCATGTCTGTGTCCTCCTCCTTCTGCTGCATCATTAGCTCTGTTAGGTGCCTTCGGTGGATCAGAAAATGCTACCGATGTCTCATGGAAGCTCCTCCTGGGTCCTGAAATAAGAGCAAGAAAAATTATTGAAATGGCCACTTCTCAATGCTTCAGGCTCCAGTTATTGGAAAGGCATGAACAAAAATGACAACTTTGCAGGATGTCTTAGTAGGCTGTTCAAACATCCTGTAACCTCTTATCTGGACAGTCAAGTCTTTCAAAAGCACCATGAACGAAATGTTAGGGTGACCACATTTTGAGCGGACATCAGTAATCTGAGATATGGCTGGTTGGGCTCTGGTCTACATAGTGAACACTGGAGTCCTGGGCTAAAAAATTCTTAACCTAAGGTTGGCAATCAGAGTAGATTCTCAAGCCCCGGGTTCTCAAGCCCAGGGTATGCTGACTTGAGTTCCACTAAGTTTAGGCCTTCATTGATATAGACATACCCCGTGTGTTCTTAGTAATGCTTGAGACAAACATAGCCCTTTGTAAGGAGCAAAGTTAAGGCTGAGTTTTCACCTTTGATGCTACATTTCCTGACTTTTTGCTAGAGCTGTGATCTGGTGTGAAACAAAACTATTTCCACAAAAAAATGCATTTGACATACTTTCAGCTCTGTTTTAAGCTCCTTTTGTGTTTTCTTTCTACAGATATTTGAGGGAACGAGAACCAGCATGCTTTTATCAAATGTTGAAGGATCTTTGCAGAAGATGAACTCATGAATATTTGTGTTTCTACAGTTGCGCTGAGCCAATCAGGGAATAGAAACCTGCCAGGTGATTTTTGAAACATCTCTAATTGTAAGTACTTATAACAAATACACAATAGAAGATTATTTTAAAAATGATTAGCACATAATTCTAAATAATGAGCACAAGGAAAGGTGTAAAGATGAGTACAGAGAAATAAGTACTGTCTGTGTGAATGATGTGCTAAAAACGAACAAGCAAAAATTCAACAAAATAAATTGATTTCTCACTTTTAATGTTGACTAATGCTGTAGAGGCAGTGGATACATAGACTATATCCGTTTGCAGAACTTCTTGAGCACATTCAATCCAGAGGATCTCTAAGAACTTTACAAAAAGTGATGGATCCTCCCATTTTATATCTCAAGGAACTAGGGCTATAATTACACTTACCTCTAGCCCAAGCTTCATCATCTACACATAAATATACACTCCCACAACCTGAGCCCTGGCATCCCAAGTCAACTGACACAGGACAGGTGCAGGTGTTTAGTTGCAACATAGACATGTCCTAGGATAGATAGAAGTTTATTCATTTTATTAGCTTTTTATTATTATTGTTATTGTGTTGAGATAGAACATAGGGGCCTCAATCAGAGATCAGAGCTCCACTGTGCTAGAAACTTCATGCAAGTATAATGAAAAGACAATTTCTGTCCCCAAAACAGTGTCTCATCTAAGGCTGGATTTCTGCAATTCACCACACAAAGGCACAGCAAACTATATGATCAAGGCTTGTAGATGTATTGGAAGACAACAGATACAGAGTAGTAGCACAGGGTGAAGAGCTTCAGTGACTTGCTGAAGGTTGCAAAATGAATGAGATTCCTGTGTTTTAGCTATGGTGAATTGACCAATCATACCTGACAACAAGATATATCAGACCCTCATTGTGAAAATATGAAAATTATGGAGAGCATTGAGATAAAGGGTATCTGGGAGGTTAGTTTTTCAACCATGTCTTTAGGTGTGATAGCATTAAATTATCATTATGGTTTTTTGTTTTATCTTCTTTGAAAGTGCATAATATATAATGCTGAATCTCTTGGTATTTGGAATGCACTAGTCAAAGAAAATGAAATCCTAACATTCTGGAGAACATTGCAGTTTGATTAACCCAGAGGGATGAATTCTAACTAACTTGCCATGGTGTTTCACAGAAAAGGGGGGGGGGAGTAGATTTCAAAGACGTAAATTATTTAACTCTCTGTTATGAATCAAAATCCTCGGTGGTGGGAGGGAATTTTCCAGCTACAAGCTTTTTATATCCACTGATCACACGCAGATGCTGTAATTACTTCAAGTGTGGTATATTAACTTTCCAGCAAGACAGTAGCACAGACACCATGGTATTATATGTTGTTTTTATTTCATGGGGAACTCTCAGGGAATATTTCTTTTTAGGACAACCCATTCCATCATAAATCTTCCCTCCTATTCTTTACCTTAATAAGCACCTAGGGAAACTAATATTTGCTAAGTGCTCTGAGGATGAAAAGCTTAATCATTATTAGGATGACTGTTAAAAAGAGAGGACTGAAAGAAAGATTGAAAGCAAAATGGGGGACTGGGAATTGAGGCTTGAAATTTTACCACATTTGAATGGGAAGAAGGTTTCCTTTAGGGCATTCAGCTTTTTCATGAACATTTGCAAAGAAGCATTCACACATGTGGAGGTAGCATACTCATCGCTGAAGGAGGGATTACCTGCTGTATCTCTCTAATGACCAAAGGGACCTTCATCTCACTTTTCTCAGCAAGAAAAGTCACTACAACATGCGACCTAGATGGACTTGTTGGGAAGCCTCCACATTTGGAACAGAGAAAGCCTTCCGTCAGGCAAGAACAATAAAAATAAAATAGCCCTTTGCATTTTTAAGGATTTATAAGGACTCACCTTTAAGCAGAAGGCAAATAGTCATGGTGTTCATTTTGCAGTTAGGAAAACTGAGGCTCACAGAACCTGTGTAACATGTCTACAGTCACACAGTAAGGCTGTGGAAGGGCCAGGAATGGAACTCAGATCTCTTGACTCTAAGTTATGTAGTTTAACCCTTACAAAGGTGCTTTCTTATTAGCATAGGCTGTTGTTCAGGTGATATATTAACAGAAGTGACTGGTTCTGCTCTGGTCTATACCATACTGATATGATAAGAGCGTACTACGACCAAGTACAAATTAAGGGCCCATTCCTGTAAGATGCTGAATGAATACCAGGACTGGGCTCTAATATAAATGTTTTCTTCCAGTATCATTATTATTGATAAATAATTTGTTATTAACAATTCTAGAGGCCTCAAGTGAGATGAGAGCACGATTGTGCTGGGTGTCATGCTTACATACGGTAAGTGAAAGTCCCTGCCTTGAATAGTTTACCACAAATATGGACAAGACAGACAGAGAGCATGAAGAAGGAAACATTATCTTCTCCATTTTACAGAAAGGAAACTGAGGCTGAGAGAGGCTAAGTGACTTGTCATAGGTCTTATAGGAAATCAAGACGTAGCCAGAAACTGAAACAAAATATCCAGAGCCCCAGTCCAGTGTCTTAATCACAAAGTCATCCTTCCTTTCCATTTGAAACTCAGGCTTCTGGAGGGTTTTATGCTAACTTTTTCTTACCTGTGTGGACCTAAAAAAAAGTTACGATAAATTTACAGAATCATTCCTCCAGACATTTAGAACATTTTCTGTCCACACAGACAAGAAAGGGTACTCTGTAACGTGGCTGGGACATCAGGACCAGGCATTGTAAACATGTTTAAACATAATGATTTTTGTACTGTGTTTAAACATAATGATTTTTGTACTGAAGAGAAAGTTGCCCTCATGGAGCTCACTTCAGAGTTCTCAAGTTCACATCACTGATTATAGGGCACTAAATCCCAATTTGCATATTATATAAAACCCTGCTCAATTAAGAAGGTATATTCCCCACTCATTAGTAAGCACAATGAAAATAGTGCAGGAAAAAGGAACCGCATTGCTGTTTTATTTACGTAAAGACATGTCATTAAGATTCTTTTGATTTTCCTGAAGGCAAAATTTTACATTATTAGGAATACAGATCTGGCCTAATTTCCCAACTACAAATTAATGAGTATTGGAGATATTTAAATTACTCTCACAGAGCTCAAACATTTGACAATTTTTTTTTAAAGAAACTGAGTTTGTGAGAGAAAACTTTCTATGGATTGGTTTTATTATGATTGGGGCCTCTTCTGTAAAAGATGTTAAGATGATAATATTTACTTTGAGCTACAGTGAGCAATGTAAGTGATAGCTCTTTGTAACTATACAACAGGGAGACAAATTGGTATGATTTGTCAAAGGAGATTGAAAATTACCTCTTCTTGGGAATTAAAAACAATCTTTTTCTTTTGCTTTGTTTACAGTACTTAGCTAATTTCAATCTAGGTAACAATGATCATACCCAAGTCAATATGAATTAATTTAGAAGGCTACTGCCTGCTCTTCTCCCAGCATAGCCCCACTAAAGATATCCTCTCTATTTGCAATGCCAACAAACTGCACCTGCTTTGTTCCCTGCAGGGCAGAATTATAGATACTTGCCATGTAGAGGCCTTAAAAAGAGCTTAGTCCCAAACCACCCCACATTATCACCTTCCTCTAGACTGGATGCCATTCTTCAGCCAAAAGTATGCCTCATTATTCAAGCTTGTTGGGAATTGATTCTTTTCCCTGAGAACAATCTCTGATAAAAATGACATGTAAAAAAAAAAAATCTGTATTTATGGGGGGGGGGGGGAGCTCAAAAACTGACACTCAAGAAACTCCAAAGTTTTTGGTTCAAAATCAGAAAAAAGAAAAACATCAATGAAATAAATCCCAAATGTTGTTGCCAAAAATTGATATTTTTTCAAAAAAGCCATTTACCCTCCTAAAAACATGGTGACAGAATATTTTCAGCCAACTTGATGCCTCAGCTTTTTTATTCCCCCTTCAGCTGCTAACCTTATTGATTTGCTTTTTTTAATTTTGCTTATTAGGCAATATTTGTACTTCATAAATATACATCTTTCCATCTCCAGATATCCCTCAGAGAGGTCTACCTAATAACTCATCTCTACCCAATCAGAGTTACAGTAGTTTCATTTCACAACATTGCTCTTGGTTCTTGAAAACAGACACTAGACAACAAATCCAATGAGCTATAAGGGTGGGGGTGAAATTCACTTGTGATGCACAGGACTTGCACAAGTTCCTCTGCACCATTTTTTGCCCTGCATAATGACTCTATCTATTGTCTGCCTGATAAGTGACTTCACAGGAGTCCCACAGTAATTGGTTGCCACCCTGAACCCACACAGGGAACAGTACGAACGTTCACTGGGGCAAGCTACAGAAGGAGCCATAGATACATATTTGCATAGTTGTCAGGATCCCTGACAACATGTGCAAACATCATAGATGTTCTTCCAACCTATTGCGCAGAATAGCAGGTTAGGGATGTAGAGAGGAAAGTATTGCTTAGAGAAAGAAAAGACACCATGCAGCTTCATTTGCTTAAAGTATTTACCCGGAATTCTTCCAGTGACTCTTTGGGTATAAAATAGGACTGAACTGAAAAAGAGGAATGGGGCTCCTATCTTGTAAGTAAGGCATTACAGTCTCAATAGCAAGGAATCAGAATTAAGGGTGCTACTATTCCCTGTCATTGGGAGGACTCTTCAGTGAGAGACACTACATAAATGGCTGCTTGCTGATGCTACAGAAAACAGTGATAGAGCTGAGTCTCCGATGAGGTACTGCTGGCCAAGTCATTAAGTAAAGCTGAGATCACTATAGTTGAGCTGCATGGTGGAGCCCAGGACAGAACCAGGTAGCACTTTCTGGGAAGGTGGGGACAGACTCTGAGTGTACCTAAGACCTCTGGAACCATGCTGTCCCCTGACACCAAACTGTGCATGGATAGGGCAATGGAAGTGATGTGCCAAAGGCACATTTGCAAATTGGTCATTTATACTGATGGATGGGAACCAAGTTAACAAACTGCTGCCAAAGTTAATGTAGACAGATTGTTTCTAAGTTGATGCTGTGTTCACTTTTTCCCTAATAATGTTTTCCTTGTTCCATACACAGACTTGTTAAGGGTGGCCAGAGAAAGCATTTAGTCATCCCAGAAATTCTGGCTGGAGGCTGAAGATGGCTTTGTTCATTTTAAGAGGAATTCCTTACTATTTGAACCCAGATCTAATTGCTTCTGACAACACTTGGCAGAATGGTTACAAATAAATGCTGAGATCAGATTGGCATCAGCAGAGATATGGACAGAGGTACATTCAAAATATTTTTTCAGAATTCAGACATCAATGTTAACATAAGTCAAACATAAATAAGAAAAGAAAAGAAGAGCCTCTCTAAAGTAGACCAACCAGCTTTGACTGTATAACTTTAAATAAAACTTCTTCTCATAATTTTCTCTTCATATAAAATTTAGATAATACAATTAACCGGTATTATTCAAATTTGTTCACTTTGAAAAGTCTTCCTATTAGTAATACTGCAGATAATAGGCACATCTGCGACATATGGATTGATTATTTAAGAGTAGTTGATATGTAGCTTGAAATCTCTGCCAGCTTTAATACCTAGAAATCTGCATCTTTTACCAAACCAAATTTAAATAGTGGTGAATGGTGGAATTCCATGACAAGAGCATACATGTATTTAGGGTAAATCTATGCTGATGGCAGCAAAATGGCCACCATTAGCGCAATCTGCCAGGTGTGATTCAGTGGTGAGTATAAACCAGCTGAATTGCTCTGGCAGTCACCATAGCAACTCCAGCCCTGGAACTGGAGTTGCTGTAAGCCAACCGCATGACATTTGCAGTCAGCTTACCCTAGTATGTAGCTACAACTTAGTAAGTCATCAGCAGATACACAAGGTATTTTACGTGCCTTGTGTATCCACCAGCAACTGCTGCCAAAAAGTTCTCTAAGTATAGACTAGGGCTTAGAGTATGTGGGTGAAAAATGACATGCTAAACTATCCTGTTTGAGAAATCCACAGTGGAGATTTATACTTTTGTCCTTGCAAAATACCTTTACAGCAATTATGAATTTTATTAATCCTGTAGTTAAAAATATTATCCTGGCACTAGATAAGCAAAATTGCATTACATGAAAATTAAATGTTGAAAGATACACACAGGGTTTGCGGATTCCTCCCTGTTGTTCATTCATTCAACTGAGTTTCTAAATAGCAAGGAAGAGACTGGCAGCAGCAGCTGTGGCCTTCAGTCTAGGATTTTTCATCTACCAAATTTGGTATCTTGTTTGTTTGTATATTTAGGTTTTAAAATACATTTAATCCTAGGCATTAGGGTCCTGATTCAAGAAAGCAGATAAGTATGTATTTAAGTCCATCCATATTTAGGGAAAAAACTTAAGTATATGCCAGGCATGGCCAAACTGTGGCTCAGGAGCCACATGCGGCTCTTGAGTGAAAAAGTGTGGCTGACAGAAGAAGAACAGCAAATCAGTTTAGGAAAGCAGCCCAAGCCTAGGAGTTTTGAATCTCCTGCCCTGAGCATGCTCAGGGGAGAGCCCCAGCCTGTGTCAAGCAGCCAGGTAAGGGGGCCTGGGAGGGGGGAAGTTGGCTCAGGGGAGCCAGTGTCGGAAGCTGGGGTTCAGGAGCAGGCAGGGACAATGGGGAGAAGCGGTGGCATGGTCAGGATTTTAAACAACTCGCCACTAGCCTGCAGTCTTCTACACTGAGCGACAGCTAAGTTTTTACTGTATAGGTCTAGTTTTCATAGTAATATTAAGTAATTATTAGAATCTGACATTAGGATCAATATTTGCCCTCTTTTTAAGATAAAATTAAAGTGTGCAATGAATTTTAAACATAGTAATTTTGGAGTAGGTAAAAGGATACGGCAATATGCCTCAGTGTGGCTCTCAAGGGTTTAATAATCAACTTGTGTGGCTCTTGAGTTCCATGAGTTTGGTCACCCCTCATATATGCTTATGATCCATTGATTTCAGGACTGAAGTACCTGCTTTCCTGAACAAAGCACAATTTCACATCCTATTGTTGACCCATACATTTAACCTAATTCAGTCAATAAGAGTTCCCTTGGATACCACCATACATGAGATCTTCACCCTTTGAAACCTGAGAGATGATTTATCTTGTTTTTATCAGCTGTGGATTTACTAAGAGACAGTGGGTGTATTTAACAAATTGTAAGAATTTGATAGGTGAAAAAAGAGAATAATTTGAAGGTTGGCAAAACAGAGAAAGCAGAATGTACAATATTTGTGAGGAAGAAATTCTGCTGAGCATGCACAGTCCATATGTAAACTGTGATCGTTAGTGAAATGATTCCTTTCCATAGCATTTGATATAAAGAGAAGAGGCTAAAGTATGACAAACCAAAATCATTTCTTTTTTTGAAAAGTGATTTGTGAATCAATTAAAAAAAAACGGTTAGGCCCACTGTAGCTGGAAAATGGTTTATGCAGTGATTCCAAGCCTTTTGTCTATGATGTCACACCTTGATAGCTTTAATTATTTTCAGGCAAACCACCACAGTCTCCAAATGAATTCATTAATATTTATAAGCCAATCCAGAACTCTTCAAGTAGTCTTTCAAAGAAATTCCATGGCACACCTGTTCAGGCTTGACAGCACAGCGGTTGGGAAGCACTAGGGTGCTGTGTTCTCGTTGAAGTCATGAGTTTAAGCTGTGATTCTGAATTCAAATATAAAAAGTAAAGACATCTGTTACATTCTGCTCTCTGTTACATTCAATCCCATTGATGTCTTATTAATAGTTTGAAAGGAGTCAATAGCAAGCTAATGAAATTCAAAGATATTACAAAGTTGCAGTGAAGTGAATCATTAAGTGCTGTGCTAGAAAATACACATGGTAGCAAAGGACCTTAAGAAGTTAGTAAATTGGCCAAAAGTAATAAAACTTGGGCCTTGATCCTGCAAATGGCTTGATGCTTCTGAACCCCATGTAGGTCAGTCTCAATGGGGCATTGCATGAGTTCAGAGCACCACTGTCATGGAACAGCTTGCAGTGTTCAGGAGATCATATGTATGGGGCTGCGAGCATAATCTGAGATCTATTTTCTATAAGGGGAGCAGCAGACTTTATACAACATATGCATTTCCCTTTTTTAGTTAAGGCGTGTTTTCATTTATCAAGCTGTTGGAAACTAGTCTCTAAGGCTATGTCTACACCTAACTTTGCTTAGTCCAAACTAAACATTTCAAAGTTATTTCTAACTAAGTGCATTTTTTTAGTTAGATGTAACTTTTTAGTTCAAATTAAAAAATCACAGCTAGTTCAAACTTACTATTTGAACTAAAAAAATTCTTCAGTTTGAACAAGGCAAAACCTAGTGTAGACAAGGAGCAAATTAGACTGGATTAAATCTCCTTAATCCTGACTAATTTATGAGTGTAGACATGGCCTAATACAGCTATTCTTCTGTATCAAAAGATGGTTCATGAATTTTCTAATGTGGTCTGCTGATGAGAGGGGCATCAACAAGATTAAAACAAGGAAAGGGGGAAAGGAAGAGGGAGTAATAAGAGGAGATGGAAATTATAATGTGGAGCCCATGTATGATTTGGGATTGGAAAAGGTGTGAAAACAAGCAGATGAAGAAAAAGCAAAGGGAGGTGGACAGTGGCAGAAGGAGCTAAAAAATAAAGCGGTTAAGAAATAGCATCTGGAACACAGAAAGAACAAATGAGAATGCCATAGGGAGAGAGAGTACAAAATAATACCACAATGGATCAAGAAAAATGTGGACAAATTGCTAAAAAAACAGAGAAGAGTAACAAAATTGATTAAAGGTCTGGAATAGTTGATTTATGAGGTATGAGTGAAAGACATGTGTTTGTTTAGTCTGAAAAAGAGGAGACTGAGTGGGAACATGATAACAATTGTCAAGTACGTAAAAGGCTGTTGCAAGTAGAAAAGAAAAAAAAATATTCTCCTTAACTGCTGATGATAGGACAAGAAACAATGGGCTTAAATTAAATAGCAAGGGTGATTTAGGTTGGCTATTGAAAAAAATCCCTAATTAACCTTGAATTAAGGCCCAAGTTGTCTATGGAGGTTGTGGAATCTCCATCACTGGAAATTTTAAAGAACAGGTTAAACATCTGTTAGAGATGGTTTAAATGGTTCTTGGTCCTGCCGTAAGTGCAAGAGACTGGACTTGACCTCTCATAGTACCTTCCAGTTCTATCATTCTGCTCACAGTTACACAATTGTAAATTCAGATTTATACTGATTTATGTGTATGTAGCAGAGAGCAGAATTACACCCATTGTGTGTGTGTGTGTGAGAGAGAGAGAGAGAGACAGACAGAGAGAGAGAGAGAGAGCACAAAATGAGAGAATATAAAACAAAAAAAAATAGCAGAATTGAATATACATAGAAAAAAATGAACAGGATGTTGAACTGTCAAGATGGAAGATGGAATAGAAACTAAAAAAGGAGGGGCTCAAGAAAGAAGAGAAACAGATAATGTATGAAAAGGAGAGAGAAAGGAATAGCAAAACCCAGCTATAGTTCTCAGACTTTAGAAGTATGTATTTGCCTCCAAAATTATTAATAGGAAAGAGGTCATTTTTTAACAAATTCTTTTCCATTGTGGCATAAAATATGTAATATGATTTGATTTTCTCAAGCCTCTACACGACATTGATATGCTCAAAATAGTAGTGAACTGACATTGAAAGATCTAGAGCTTCAGTTCAGATAAATACACAATATCTATAAACCTAAGTCCCCTTACCAGACTCCAGGACCTGATTTTCCATTCTCTTCACACCCAGATAGACTTTTATAATTCGACCATAATCAATTGAAACCACAAGTGTTTCTCAGCACCTCTTAAAAATAAAGGCACTAATTTAGGCACCCAATTTTGAAAATTATGGTCTTAACTCATCTGTCTCAATTTTTCCTGTAAAAAAAAAAAAGTCTAGCTATTTACTTTACAGAGGTTGTGATACTTAACTGATGTTTGTGAAGTGCTTTGATGTTTCTAGATGGAAAGTATGAAAAAATTGAAACATTATTTCTGTTCAAACCAAAACATCTGACCAGATTCTCAACTGATTGGCACAGCTCTATCTACTTTCTTATCAATAGACTTGCACTCCAGTGCTAGTCTACATCAGCTGAGAATCTGTCTCCTTCTCTTTTGAGATTAACTCTTCACCATTAAAGAGTTTGTTACAATTCAGCCTGTACTTAATACTTATAGTCTGTTGAATTGTTTAGAGAAGAGAGGGTAATTTTAGAGCTTGAGCAATCATTTTTTTCATCAGCACCTAAGTCTCCCTTATCAACTAATATTTCATATTAAATCTTGGTATTTCATGAAAATGGTTTGTAGTTTATATCCTATTTTTGCCTCACATCATTTATGAAGCGCATTGTAAATTTTCACAAAGGAACAGTTAGGGAAGCAGCTGTGATTTCTCTGTTTCTCAGTACATGAGGTATATTTATAAGCAATTATATTTCATCTTCTCTTCTGAGCTCCTATTCTCTGTGCTCAGAGATGGCAAATTAATTATTATAATGATCAAGACAGTGTACTCATCCCATGTAATATAACCCAAAGCCCATTCAAATCCAGAAATTGATTTTTCCAGAAAGAGAAGATGAGAAAAACACAGCCCACCTCTCTGTGCTTTCAATCTTTAAAGTTATTTCAGTCTCTTGAAGGGGGAAAAAAAATCTTCTTAAGAAATTACCTCATAATTCAGTTTAATTGTTTTCTTTTTTACTGGATAGATGGGCCAGATGTGTATGTTGAGATGGAAGATTTCACACACACACAGCCCAACAGTATCACATGTAGGTCAGTCACAATGCTTAGCTGTTACCTTTTTCCTTGTCCTGCAGTTAGTACTCACTGTGGCCAATAATCAGGTTTGAACTTTGGAAAAAGTTTCTTGGAAAGTTTTCATGCTGGACTGTGTTGGCTCAGCATCCAGTATATATAAGCAGTTCAGAATGATCACAAATGTAGTTTGACTATTTTAAAAAGCATTGAAATAATCTAGGGTTTGTTCCCACTTCATTTAGTGCCTAATCTACCCTTCCTAATGCATGTCCCAAATAAATAGCTTTGGTGCAGGATTGCTCCACCAAGGTTCCATGATAGGATTCACAGCCTAGACTAGTCTAATGTAGTCTATGCCACAACTCCCTACCTCATGCAGCTCAGGTGTTATATAGCCCATCCCTCACAGAATCCTGATGGAGAAGTCCTGCACCACAGCTGTTTATCTGGGACATGCATGGGGAAGGGTAGATTAGGTGCTAAATGAAGTGGGGAAAAAAATCCTAGATTATTTCAATGCTTTTTAAAATAGCCAAACTGCATTTGTGATCGTTCTGAACTTCTGCTTATATACAGCACAGTCTTGAAATCTTTACCCATTTTTCATTCAGTCCTTTTGGTTTTGAAGGCATTTTTCTCTTCAGGAATTTCATAACTGACTGAGATAGGACAATACTGCCCACTGATCAGTCCCCCCATCACATACCATAGCCCTTTAACAGTGGTTGGTCAGTTTATATCCATTTGTTCTTTTGTCAACATTGACCAATAACTTAAATAACTTTTCTCCCTCCCTAATGCATTCTGGGATTAAATTAGCTTTTTTTTTTTTTTTTTTTTTTATAATATCTGCATTCTATTGGCAGCTCATAGTCATCATGTGATTGACCAAGACATCCAGGTCTTTCCCCTCCTCTGTGAATGCTAGCCGGTAAGACTACAGTTTATAGCAATAACTCTTGTTAACTCTAGAGTACATGAGCATGTGTTTGCATTATTAAATTTCATCCCATTTCCATTAAGGTTTTTAAGAAGGTTTTCCAAATCTTGTATGTGTTCTGATCCTTCTCCCTATTGGTAAAATCTCCCAACTTTGTGTCATCTGCAAATTTTACTAGCACACTCTTAGGCTATGTATAAACTGGCAGGTTAGTTCAAATTAAGGAGGCTTAGTTTGAACTAATTTAGTCCCTGTCTATGCTAGCCTTTCATTGTCTACACTAGCCTTTCATTAGTTCAAATTAAGAAATTCCTTGATTTGAATTAGTAACTACCATCAGTTAGTTCAAACTAAGCACTTTGTTCAATCGTTAGTTCAAACTAAGTACAGTGGAGACTAGAACTAACTCTTAGTTCGAACTTAATACATTCAAATTAAGAGCAGTTAGTTTGAATTAACAAAGTGGACTAATGTGAACTAATGTTACTTTGAACTAATCCACATTGTTAATTTGAACTAATAAGTTTGAGTTCAATTCATACTAACCTTGAACTCATTAGTTCAAATTAACAAATTCGAGCTAACTTTCTGTAGTGTACACATAGCGCCACTTTTTGTGCCAAGGTCGATAAAGTGAAAATGTTAAATAGGATTGGTCCCAGGACTGAAGTCTGAGGAATGTCACCAGTAGTGTCCCTCAAGCCTGACTGTCCACGTTTAGTATGACCCATTACCTCCAGTTTCTTACTCACCTTTCAAGCTTCCCGTTAATATATTTCCTCTACCATCAAGCTTCCTCCTGGGTGAAGTATGCAGTGTGTCTCCTTATATTCCAGTATATATCAGACCAATCCTTCATCATTTTTCATAAACAGGGCATCCTCTTTCTGCTTTTTCTGCCCTGTATAGTTCTTCTCTTGTATAGTTTTCACTTTCTCAACTTGCATGGCTCAGTATGCAAACAGACTCAGAGAGTAAAGTATACAATACACTACTAAGCAGACAGGTAAATGGGTGTCAGTTATCTCTGGCCAAAAGGGAACATCTCCAAGGTATGTCAAATCTACTCTAAGACCCTAAGAGTATAATTTTCAGTATAGCTACATAACTTCTTAAATATTAGCCATCCATTCATTTTGCAATAATTCTGACAATCAGTGGGTGACTGGCTCTTGGAAGAGACCTCACATGCCACCCTTTGATGAACTGTTATTCATCATTAGCTGACCCAGTGGATCCCTGTACAGCCCTAAGCACCCTGCTTTGCCCTTGCCAGCTTGCATCAACAGGTCCCTGAGTCCCAGAGGTTTTCATGGAACTAGGACTCTTCCTAACTGATTGATTTCACCAGGATACTTGAGTTATTAACTTTCAGGGATCAAGATTGGTATGTTCAATAAAAAGGGCTTTAAACTAGGGGGAAAATGTTTGGGAGAAGACTCCTAATATCATTTTAGTTTTAGTTTTAAAACACAGGTAAGAAAAATCAAATAAATAAGGCTACTTGAGGGGTAGAGAAACACCAGAGGTTAGTAGTATGGACAGTACCTAATCCAGCTAGGAAACTGGATGAGGTCAGAAAGAAACAACCCAGATGTCCACACTCTAATGTAAGAGACTTGAGCAATAGAACAGAGGAATGGAGGAACAGGTACTGAATGGAAAACTGGATATTATAGGCGTAATAGGAATATGGTGGAATAACTATCATGAGTGGAATATAGACATTAAACAGTTTGAAATGTTCAAGAGAGACGTGAACAAAGCTATAGGCACTGGGTAGTGTTGTACACCAATTATGCAGTAGACTATAAAGAAATAAGTGATATTATAGATAAAATCAGTTTGGGTCAAAATCACTTTTGAGAAAGGACTGTCAAATTGAGTCTAGTGAGATAATGTTTTAGGGGTCTACTATATACCTCAAGGATCAGATTTGGATATGAAGAGAGATCTCTTTAATATAATTAAGAAGGTAAATACTACTGGAAGTAATTCATTATAAGACTTTAACTTCCCAGTTATAAATTGAAGAGCAAATGGTACTAATAATGGTGAGGCTCAATTATTCCTGGAAGCAATAGCCAACATATTTCTTCACCAAATAGTCACTGAACCCAATAAAAAGTGATGCAATTTTAACTTGGTTTTGATATTTGAGAACAGCTGGTCATAGTAAATAACCAAGAATGAAGTATTTCTTGATTCTCTTTAAATTAAATGGAGGGATAATCAGAAACATGTTGGTAACTAAGGATTTTTATTTCATAAGAGAAAACTTTGAGAAACTAAGGGAACCGGTTTGTGAAGTCAGGACTGAAGAGCTCAGGGACTTAAATATGAAGGAGTCTTGGAAATTCTTTAAGTCAAAGATGCAAAATTTCTATGGAATTTGCATCTCAGGCAAGAAGAAATAACTTGTAAGGAAGGGCTCCAGAGCCAGTGGATGAGTAATCCCCTGAAAACGGTTATGAGGAGTGAACTGAGAATCTACAAGGAATGGAAGAAGGGATTGATTAGAAAGTGGTACATTTGGAGATTTGAAAGTATAGGGCTAAGATGAGAATTGCCATAAGACAAGCTGAGTTCAACTTAGCAAAGAATCAAAACAGATTATAAAAGGTTTTTAATCACATAGGTAAAGAGAAAATAAGGAAAAAAGTGGAACTACCAGGCAATAAGATTGGGATACAGATTAAGAATAATTTAGATAGAGCCTATAAACAAAATGAATACTTTGCCTCTGCTTTCAATAAGGATAATAATATAGGACATGGGGGCACAAAAGCAGAATGGTTAGTGGAAGTGAATGTATGGAAATGAAAACAACTGCAACTGAGGTAGAAGCAAAATTTTAAGAGCTTAATGCACTTGGTGGTGGACAGGAGAGGGACCAGATAATCACCATCCCAAAATACTAGAAACACCAGCATATGAATTTGTAAATCTAGTAACAAGGATTTTTAATAATATATGAAGTTGAACTGTAGATTATCAAATATAGTATGTATATTTAAGAAAAGAAAAAAGTGATCTGGGCAACCATCCCCAAGTCAGATATCAGGAGCTTTCAAGACTTTAGAACAAAACTTGAAGGAAAATATAATTCAAGACATAATGGAAAATGTGATAACATGCAACATGGTTTTATAAAAAGGAAATCACGCAGTATTAATCTGATATCCATCTTTGATAAAATAACTTATTTTAGAGAAAGAAAATGCCATAAATCTACTCTTCCAGGACTTCAGAAAAGAATTTAACAAGATACCGCATGGGAAATTACTAGTTAAAACAGAGAAAAGAGGGATTAGTACAAGAACAGTAAAGTGTGTAACAAATTGGGATGATGATGACAATGGATTTTGCTGGGAGGAGAACTAGTGGGCTGGAAGAAGATTACTAGGGTACATAGCCAGTCCAAGGCTTTTTGCTGCTTTAGGCCAGCAGCAATTTTGGGGCAAACCCTCCCCACGGGCAGGGGTCCATCTGCAGATGGGGAGCAGAGTAGCCCCAGCCCAGCCTTTGGCTCCCTCTAATTGTTGGAGCCCTAAGCAACCACCTTGGTCACCTCTACGACAGAACCACCTCTGCTAGGTAGTTCCTTGAAGATCTGTTTTGGGATTGATGTTGTCTAATGTTTTCATTAATAACCTTAATATAAAAGTGGGAGTGTCGTAATGAAATCCGGTGATGGAACAAAGTTGGGAGGCATAGTCAGTAGAGAGGAGGATGCAAAATTATATAGGATAAATGGGATTACTTTGAAAACTGGAGTAATAGAAATGGGATCAAATTGAAAAAAATGTACTTAAGTCATGTACTTAAGGACTTATAAAAAAAATCTGCCATAAACTGGAGACCTATCAACTGGTAACAGAACAGGAGAAAGATTTGGGTGTATTAGTCAATCACAGAATAACTAAGAGTTACAAATGCAGCCTTGGAAAAGGCAAATATGATTCTAAGATGTATCATGAGAGGTATTTTCAGTAGAGATAAAGTACTAATGCAACTGGACAAGGTAGTGGTCAGAACACATCTGGAATATGGTTTACATTTCTGGTGACCTATGTTTAAAATAAGATGAATTAAAACTGGAACATATGCAGAGAAGAGCTACTAAGATTGTCAGGGGAATGGGTGCTATGGAAGGAGATTAAAAGAACTTGGGCTGTTAAGCCTACCAAAATAAAGCTGAAAGGAGATATGACTGTCCTCTATAAATGCATCTGTGCATAAATATCAGAACAACTATTTGAGCAAACAGACAATGCTGGTGCAATAAAATTAGATATTAGAAGGAGGTTTCTAGCCATCAAAGCAATGAGGTTTTGAAACAGTCTCCCAATAAAAGTAGTGAATGGTTTTCAATTGGATTTTGATAGTTTTATTAGCAATATTGTAAGATGGGAATGCCTACAGTTGAAGGGGACTGTCTCAGTGACAAAAATAAATAAATAAATAAATAAAAAGGTCTATTCTAATCCTATGTTCATATTTAATGGCAACTGCAAGCTAAAGGAAATATGGATGATACAGCAACAAGTAGAGAAACTTTGAAGACTTTGGTCTTAATATTATAGCACCACATTGAATATCCATGTCACAATACTTTCCATTAAGGATGGGAGAGGAGGAAATATAGGAGGCTTGAAATACCTTTCCTTTAACTATTTATATGCTGGCATCTCTAGAGGAATATAAAACATTCTTAAAGATGTATTTGTTTCTCTCAGCCTGGACATGATTAAATTTCTGATATTTGAACAGCAGTCACTGATGTATATTTCTTCTTTCTATTTCATTACTAGCTGATAATTTTATTGTATTCCATTTTGAAATTCATCTCATGACCACACTATGTATTTTTGCTTTCAGCTGTTCTTTTCTTATTTTAAGCTCATGAGTGATTCAAGTAAAGATACTTTTTTAAAAAGCCCAACTTTGCCATTTGTAGAGTACCATTTTGAACTATTTTAAATCAGTTTCAGAATTTATACACATACATTCTCCTCCCCCATAATGCAGACAATAATTTCTGCACTAAAGGATGCTGATTTGAGAATGATAAGTAGTCAAAAACATATATGCATTGTTTCTTTCTAATTAATTTTTAATGTAGGTGTGTAATTTTTTATCACCCTCTCTGAAGGTGGGATAGTATAAAAATGCAATAAAAATGCAGTAAGGGGTGTACAGTGTTCCTGATAGTCCAAAAAAGGGACCACTCTTTTCCTCTGGGTACCATATGTGCATAGAATGTGCACTTACAGATAAAAATAAAGAAGAAGAAGAAGTAGCAGCTCCACAACATATTCCCTACTTTCACATCATCCCACTAATGCTTTTCTATGGGTGCATCCTGGATTCTGCGACTTACAGGTCTGTATAGAGTAAGGCTGAGAGGAACACTCTTCCACATATCCTTGGATTTTCAAAGCAAACTAGTGAACTTCCCCTCAGTATAATATTACTGAAATTTTCAGTCTTCTCTACACTGGTAATACATTTTAAGTTCTGAAAGCTCAAATTCTGCATCTATCTGTAGTGGCGGCTACATGGGAGCAAAGATCCTGCAGGAATCAGTTTACCATATGAGATGAGATAGCTTGAACCACAGCATAAACATACCTCTGCAGGTATCTCAAGATCCATGTGCATAAATGTCAAAGTATCCAAATGCATATTCTGGTTCTGAATAGGATCAGAGTTATGGCAATCACATTCTGAGGATCTGAGACTGTTAACTTTATCACCTATTGAAATGAAAAATTAAAATCTCACCACTTCAAATTTGATTTCCCATGTAACAAGAGATGCTGTAATTAAAACGCAAAGGGTTTGTTTTGTTTTGTTTTTTAAATCTAAAATATTTGCTGCCAATCTCAGGGCTTGTCTACACTTGGGGTGGGACTGTAATGCAATCTTAAGCTGTCAAAGTACAGAAGGTGAAGTTGAGTGATCACAGCAAATTGCTTGCTCGGGGTCTGGCATCCCCACTGTTCACATTACTTCCTGAAAAGCACTGCATTGTGGGTAATAGGCTAAGGGGCTTGTGGGGAGGCAGTTTTCCTCCACTCACTTTCCCTCCCCTCTTCTCTAAAGTTAAAAATAAAGCAGGAAAACCTTTCATTGCTGTTTTTCTGTCACAAGTACAACAGACAGACTCAGTGCTGCATGCAGAGAGAGGAATTAACTGAAAACTTTCTGGGACTGTAGACAGGGGAGGAGCTATGTTACTCTGGTGTAGCAAACAGGAAAAAACAGAAAAGTTGCTCTCTGGCTACACAAACCTAAATTTAGATTGTAGATTTTGACCTCAGTGCTTCACCACTTTCAGGGCTGGTGTTAGCAGGTTGAATTACAGCTCCACTTTTTTTTTAAATTTACTACTCTGACACTGGAGACAGGCTGCAGAAGGTTGAGGTGAGCAACATTATGTCAAACTTTACTGTCAGCGTAGACCATGGCTCAATGAAGAAAAAAAGAGATCAGTACTAAGGATGTGTCATCCTGATTTACTTCTCCATTCTATTAGTTGATCAGCCGGTGACAGAGAATGGAGTAGAAACACAGAACAGAATAGAACTCGAACTACAAAATTTACCCACCTGATATGTCAGGGCAGGAATACTGTTCATGGTTATATTTTGCCACCTTCAGGTGTTTCATAATATTAAGTGTTGAAACATTTCCAAACTGGTTAAATATAATCCAGCAGCTCTCTCTGTGGTATAGCATATTATTCCCATTTAATGAAATATTTGAATATTTAATATTCTGAAATAGCAAAGAATGTCAAAATCTCAGGGAGACAACTGAATATTTTGGAATTAACATTGATTAATTATCAGGGGAAGATTCAGCTATTTTTATTGCTTTTTACAAAACCTTGAAAGAAGGAAAAATATTATTCAGAATATATTACATCTGTGTTTAAATCAGAGATCAGAGTATTTTCAAAATGGAATAGTAAAGAAATGTATTGAATTTTTTTCTTTTAAACATCCTGTCTGTAAGTTGGGGGTGGCTTGCAGCCGAGCTTTCCCCCCAGTGGGCAAGCTCCCGCTTGCTTGCTGGGCGAGGCCGCATCCAAGTCCCTTTTTCTGAGCCCCACCCTATGTGGGGGCTAGGTAGCTAACCAACATCTAGGCCACCAGCCCTTCCTCCGGGTGAGGCTGTAACAGAGTCTGGGCCTGCGAGCCCCCTGCAACGGGGCGAGGCAGCTACACAAAGTCTAGGCCTCCAGCCCTTCCTCCGGGCGAGGCGGTAAAGGAAGATTTTGGTGGGGGTTCGAAGCAAGGGTCAAACACGCAGGATTAGCAGGGGATTGGGTGCAGGGGAGGGAGATGCAGGCCCGCCCACTCCACTGCATCTCAGCCCAGGGCCCTATCTGGTGGCTGGATGGCCACCAGGAAGCCAGCAGTGCTCCCGCCAAAACACACTGGCTCAAACCCCACACTGGCAGGAAAGCCTTGCTCTTCCTTGGGCTACTTCCTCCAGGTTCCCTCCCTTTCCTCCCCTACCAAGTCTTCAGGGTAATAAGTCAGAAGGATCTCTGTCAAACCTTCATCCATGGGGGTGGCAGGGCTGGCAGGTCCTCAGCGAGGGGTAACTCCTCCAGGTCGTTGCTGCCCTTGGGTTTCTTGGTCCAGGGGGTCTTCGGCAGATGGCAGCTCCTCTAGGTCATTGGGGGATGAGTCCTCCAGGTCCATGAGGTCATTGGCTGATGGCAGTTCCTCCAAGTCTTCCCTTTGGGGTCGGGAGTAGAGTGGGACATCCCACCACTTCTCTGGTGGCGTTTCCACCAGCTGGGGTTGTGCGCCCTTAGGGATTGCAGCAGGTCTCCCTTTAGGCTTCCCCTGCTCTGCCTGGTCTGTCTCCTTTTATAGTCCTCCCCTGCCCTGGGCCCGCCTCCTGGGTTCCAGGTCCCAGCCCGGGTCCCTGCAGAGCCCTCCTCCGGGACCACTGTTCTAGAGGAGGGAGGTGCGTCCTGACTGCCTTCCCTCCTACACTGGCCTTAAACTGCAAATGTAAGGGTTTCTTAAAATCAAGCACATTTTTAAACAGCTAGCATACCATGTTGTACTCTACCTATAAGGAGTATCTTGGAAAATGTCTTCTTTCCATTGCACATGGAGTTATAATACTGTATGGCCAGATCACAAATAGCACAGTTATCAGATAACCACATATACAGTAGAACCTTGATTATCCAAAGATCTTTGGAGTTATTAATCATGGGTTCTGTTGTTAATCCTGTTATTGTTTTGTTTATATCATAGGTGTAAGAGCCCAAGTAAATTGGTGAATTATATCAGAAGATTTAAAAATTGTTCAAAGGGATCCCAGACTACAAAGATAAGACTTCAAAGGCTGTTGGGATGTTTCTGATATAGACAGATGGAATAGACCAGGGATATGGAACCCTCAGCTTGCATGCTAACAGTGACACATGAGCCCATTCAGAGCAGCACATGGACCCTCTGAGGTGCCATGGAAATTGTTTCTCATGGTGCTGAAAACCACTCCTGGTGACTTCTTTCGGAGGTGGCTTGGGTGAGGGCAGTTGCCACCCAGAGCAGCTCATCTCCACAGCATGCAGCTGCCAAAAGGAACCACTCCAGGCAGCTTCTTTCCATGGTGTGCCTGGGGAATACTGAGAGTAGGTGCTTTGGGTAGTTTCTTTCTGCAACTGGTTCCTTTCAAAGGCATGCCTTGGAAGTACCCTCCCCTGCCATTACACTCAATCCAAGAAGCAGCCACCACTTTTTTTGGCATAGGGGACCAATGGCACCGGGCAGGGATTGGGGAAGAGGGCCTGGCACAGGGGTCAGCAGAGGTTGTTGACCCCTGGACTAGGCTTTAAAGTTTTCGGCACATAAATACTATTTCACTGGTGTCTATATGTTCTGGAGATATTTCAGCACATGCAAATATCTGCAAGAAAGACTTTAGGCACAAATGTACTTTTGGTACATATTGATTTCTGAGGAAAGTGCTCAGATTGTATTAGCCCAGTTGCTTTGGGCAAAATGTTTGTTTCTTAAAGGGAAACCTCCTCTCTGTTAAACAAGAACAAGAAAATAGGAGTCTGGGAGTATGAATCACACTTTATCTGAAGTTCATCTACTTTTCTATGGCCCTTTATGTTTTTATAATGGACCTGTTGCTTGATGTCTGAACACTTCTTAGTGCTTCTAACTGGCAGAGACAAGGACATTTTTATTCAAAGGAAAGCCTCAGCTTTAAAAAAGAAGAAGAAAAAGAAAGAAAGAAAAAAAGCAACAGAACTGATGTGCAATAGAGGGATATCATGTAGAAAGTGCATAAGGATTTGTTACTTAATCCTTCACATTACACAAGAACCAGGGGCCACCCAATGAAATTAACAGGCAACACCTTTACAACTAACATAAGGAAGTTCACACAATGCAGTCAACCTGTGGAATTCATTGGTAGGAGATGTTGTGAAACTAAAAGTTCAAAATTTCATGAATGATAGGTCCATCAATGGTTATTAGTCAAGATTGTTAGTCATGCAGCTCCATGCTCCAGATGCCCCTAAACCTCCAATTTACAGAAGCTGAGACTGGATCACTCAAAATCGCCCTTTTTTATTCATTGCTTCTGAACCATCTAGCACTGGTCAGTGACAGAAAACAGGATACATAGATGAGGGGACCATTGTTCTGACCCTTCATGGATGTTCTTATATATTTTTCTCTTTATGGAAAAATCCCAGAGACCTGAATAGATAACAATGACTTTTCTAAACTATTTGATAATATTCATAGAGAACTGTATACCAGCTATTGGAATTACATGTCGTGGGGGAAGAAAACATAAAACACTTGTAGAAAAGAACTCATTCTCTCTTATAGTCTGAAATTCTAGAACCCTGAGTAATCTGCCAGGTTTTGGGCAAACATACCTGGTGGGTGGAGCAGAACTTTAGTGGTTACAGTTCAAAATATTGGCAAATGTAGATCTTGGAGTCAAATACTAGGCTGAGATGGAAGCTGGAGTGAGGATAGCAGAAACTAGACTGGTACAAGGGGTGGAAGGAGGGCTAGAGGCAAAGCTTGAAGAGAGCAGGAGCTAGGACTGGAAGCAGACTGAAACAAGGAATGGAAACAGATATTGGTTTTTGAGATGGCAATACACAGCTTTATATTATGAATATGCAAAAGTTCTGATAGAAAGAATAGGTCCAACAAGAAATTGTAAAGACAAAGTCCACGATCAGGTCTTTACCTCTGCACAGAAGAGGTATAAAGAGCATGTTACAACTCTTACAAACCATGCCCTCAACAAAATACCAAACTGATTTGACCCTGAATCACATCCAGAGGTGCTTATCAACCTATCTACTGAATTGTATGTGACATCAGATATATAGCAATCGCTGCTGGAAATAGATGTGAAGAACAAATGCAGAAACTGGTGAGAGGTGAAACTGATTCTCACAGTGTGTAGATTTTTCAGCCCAGTCAAGAAGTCTAGCACTTGATGACATGGCTAAGATGACCAATTTAAGTCCAGCAAAGGACATAAAATCATAGTAGTTATCAAGCCAACAACAGTTTTTTACAGACTCCAGTCAATAGCAATTGGCAGAGATTCTGTTTCAATAGTGACTGATTTTAGTCACTGTGACCCAGGCCTCCTGGGATAGCCTTCTGAATGTGCCAAAATCAGGGCAAGTTGCAAAACCAGGGGCCAGAACCCCAAAACACTGATGGGTAGTACTTAAACCAGTTTCCTAGCCAGTAAAAAAAACAAACAAACAAACAAACAAAAAAAAACATACTTCTGATTCCCTGCTCTGGTCATCACCAAGCATAGCAAAATAGAAACAGCCCACTTTATTGCACATCAGTGCCTCCAGTCCCCACCTAGCCACAAGGTCTCTTAAAGAAATCGGTTCTCCTGACCCAAAGGGCCAGTCACATCACCCAGAAAAATATAGGCTTGTATCTTATGCAAAATACCACGCTGCCAGCCAATCCTTTAGTAACTACTGTACAACTAAAGGTTTAATATAAAAAGAAAAGAAACAAAATGAGAGAGATGTTAAAAGGTCAGAGTGAATCCATAAGTAGAAATGATTTAGAGACCATAGAAAGCAAGTCCTTGAAGAATCTATAATTTGCAGGTTAGTCCAATTCCTCTGGTATACACCCAGCACCTGGGTGGGTCTCAGTCCTTTGTTCAATGCAGCAGAATAACTCCAGAGGATGGTCTTAACTGCAGGTTGAACACTAAAGGCTGAAGACAAAATGGAGATGGGGTTACTGCCTTTTATCACCTTTGGCTTTCCCCATGCTCTCAGAGTCCTTGCCAAATCAAAATGGAGTTGCATCACATGGTCAGTCTGGGTCACTCAAACAGGTTTCTTTGGCCCATCATACCTGGAATCTACCTTGATGGGCCATTAAGAGGACAATGGTTTTGTAGACGCTCAGAATGGGATTGCCTTAGAATCAAATTACTTGGAACATAAATAGAACAAACATATTCCTAATTTCTAATACAGATTTGACATCTATGTATAAACCATATAATCATTCCTAGAAGATTACAGCCTTTCTATTGGTACCAAACACAATATCACATATTAATATGAAGGATAATCATGAACAGTCCCCTAGACCCAAACAGCATCACAGTCACATCAGAGATGTCATGGCTATCATATAAATGATGACGAAGTCCACTCATCTGATGAATTGTCTGCTGAGTACTTGAGGAAGGTCCTCAAGGGATTTGACAAAGGTAATTCTGTAGCCGAAATCTTTGGTGGATACCACAAAACTGCAGAAAGGCAGCAATAGACTGTATCTAAGGTTGGATGCAAGAAATAACACGTTTCAAAGGGGTAGCCACCTGTGTTAATCTAGTTCAGCAAAACAAACAACGAGTCTTGTGGCACTTTTAAAGACTAACAAATTATTTATCACATGAGCTTTCATGGAAGAAAAATCCCACTTCATCATCTTCAAGCAGCTGATGAAGTGGGATATTCTCCCACAAAAGCTCATGTGATAATAAATTTGTTAGTCTTTAAAAGTGCCACCAGATTCCTTGTTCATTTTGAAGAAATACCATGTGACTGGTGGATGCTCTGTTCCTCCATGGGAAAAGTTTCTAAACAGAGCATCCAAAAAGCAGACATTTATAAAATTCCTCTCTGAAAATATGATTCAAAGGGCACCTAATAGTCTAGAAGCACACCCAACACCAATATCTCTTCTTGCTGGAGGCTTTCCAGTGGTGAAGCAGGAAGTACATCATGAGTAGAGGTGATGAAGAAGCTCAGGACTTATATAGTATGCATGCTGTATATACCAATGTGGAATTAAAGGAGCCATAGTAATTAGGTCACCTGATACAGATGTTTTGTTTTGGTTCTTGTTGTTCACCACCTCCCAAAAATGGAATACATTGGTAACATAGGGATAGAAACAGGCACTGATTCCAGCACAACTGACAAAGTCACTTCCTACCTGTGCATGTAATGTGTGATGCACTCACTTCTCGTATCTGCAATATACATCCTGGCGTACACACTTTAGCTGTTTGGCATTCCTATTTGGTATTGAGCTGGGTAAAATCTTTGTTTAATGTTGTCAAAACAAAGCAGGGTTACCGCTTTAATTTCAAAAGGGATAGCCGTGTTAGTCTAGTCCAGTAAAAAAACAAGAACCCACTTCCTCAGATGCTTATCTTCGAAGCATCTGAGGAAGTGGGATCTTGTCCCACAAAAGCTCATGCAAAAAATAAATCTGTTAGTCTTAAAGTGCCACACAACTCCTTGTTGTTTTTTTACCGCTTTAAGAAAGCTTGCCATATTGGGAGAGTAATAGACAAGCTGCAGTTTCTCCAATGAGCATTGGCAGCAATGCTGTATGACCAAAGAGAGAAAGAAAAGAGGATCCACAAAGACCTGAATTGCTTATACTTCAATCTAGCCATCAAAAAGGACAAGTCATTGACCACACTCCCACCATGAAAAGTTACTTTTGAAGATCATGTCCGAAGATCATCTTAGCAAACAAAGATTTGGTTATCTTTGCACATTGGTAAACCAAACATTGAATCACTGTTGCAACACAAAGAAAAATGTGGTTGATGATGAGCTAATTTTTGTATCTTTGAAGGGCCAAATGATAACTGAGCTTCTAGAAGACCTTATTTGTGCCTTCTCTGGTCAGGGTTAACGCACAATCAACTGTGTCTATAGTCAGAGATTGCACGCCGAAGAGATCGCATGAACCATTTTCCTGGCACTGAACTGTGTGCATGAGAAGCCAATGAAGATATGGTAATCGACTTACTCTCGAAGGCAGTAATGATGATGAAGATGGATGACATTGCTAGAAATGTCACCAGTGCTATTACATATCAATGTCTGTCTACACTAGCAAATTAATTCAAATTAAGGAGCCTTAATTTGAACTAATTTGCTCCCTGTTGACACTAGGCTTTGCCTAGTTTGAACTAAAAAAATTTTCTGGTTACTGTTTAGTTAGAATTTATTTTGAACTTTAGTTTGAACTAGCATGATGTAGTCATGCTAGTTTAAACTAAATAAGTTTGAACTAGTGGTTAGTTTGAACTAGCCAAGTGTTTTTTTTAGTTTAAACTAACATTTAGTTCAAACTAGCTGCACTTTTTTAGTTTGAACTAAAAAGTTAGTTCAAACTAGAAAAGCACGGCTAGTTTCAACTAAAAAGTTAGTTCGAACAAAAAAATGCAGTTAGTTCAAACTAACTTCAAACTGCTTAGTTAGGACTAAGTGAGTCTGAATTAAGTTTTTAGATGTATACATAGCCAATGATGCCTGTATAAATGTATTAGATTTTGTTTTACCCTTTCAATTGTTGTTGCAATTTTTGTACATCACAAAGAAATCCAGGCTTATGTGTTGAAATAATACATTGTCATTAAACTAAAAAATGAATGCAAATATTTGAAAGTGGTCATTTTAACATGTTGATAGGACCCTTATTTATCCTTGTTTCTATGGCAACTTGACAGCTTCTCATCATCTTAAAGTAGACGGGTGCGTGTGACTGAGTACATTAAGTTGAACAAATTGGTAGTGTCTGCTGCTGACCAAATTAAGGAAATCAGTTTAAAATCTACTAGACTTGATTCTTCACCATCCTACACCTTGTGTAGTCATTTATGCGGTGAAAACTGGATTAAAATTTCTGCCATTCTGATTTCAGTGTTTTGCATCCACTTTCCACAAGTTTAAATGACTATAATAAGATGCAAAGAAGTGGAGAATCAAGCCCATCTGGCATTACACATTATGCTCCTCTGGGACAATGCAGATCATAAAGCCCAGAACACAGCATGTGAGAGCTCAGGACAAAACATTCACAGTACAGGGAACAGAACAATTTTCCAGATGAAGTGAAACTTCCACAGCAAGGGAGAAAAGATGGTCCAAAGGTTCAAAGAGTAGTTTGGAATTTGGAGAGCTTGCTTTAATTCCCTGCTCCACCACTGACTTCCTGTGTGACCTTGGACTCATCATTTAGTCTCTTTGTACCTCAGATCTCCATCCATAGAATGAAGATTACAGTATTTCCTTACATCATAAGGATATTTGAGGATTAAATACTTGAACAATTACAAGGTGCTGAGATATTACAGTAATTGGGGCCATGTAAGTACCTAAAAAAAGATAAGTTGCACAAGAGAAAAATCTTCCCCAACATGCTTATACAATTATATTGCTATTCCCTATGAAACGTTTCTGATTGCTCATGAAAATACATATTGCAGAAGGTTTATTTGGAACCACGTTTATTATTTTCAAAAGCATTTTATATGCTATTATTCCCCAGTCCAGTAAGTGCTTTGATTGACCCATTATATTTTTCAGCATGCATGGGAAATATAAGACTGTATCTAAGGCCTTTTTTTTTTTTTTTAAATCAGTGCTGCAGTTCCACTCATATTGATGCAGGCAAATTTGTTAAATGTGTATGTAAGAGATATTTCTGCGCATAATTACCCATTTGTGCACTGAGAGTGCAATTCGCTATGTGCGGTGCAGTCAGCGCAGGATCACCACTCAGACCTTCAAAACAGAGTTAAATGGAGGGTCCAGTACTGCTGGGCCTATGCATGGCTTGGAATTTCACCCCAATGGCAGATTAGTACTCACAGGCTATGCTCTAGTTCAAACAGGAATTAATCCAGGGAAATTTTTTAGCCTTTGTAAGGCAGGATTTCAGACTGGCTGATCACAGTTGTTCCTTCTGGCCTTTGAACCCATTCAGCTATCAAAAAATGCAGGGATGAATTTGTGGATGCAGACTTGTAAACCAGGCCATATTCCTGACTATCGATCACATGTGCACCATCATTGCTGACTCTGTTTTCAATAATCGTGACTTTTGTTTTCTTTTGTCTTATTCTTATTCCTACTTTGGCAACCTTACATTTTACATTACCAGTCGTCTTTTTCACAGCATCATCATCTATGTAAAACAGTCATCATCTACAAAGTTGAGATCTTGAAGTTTTCTTCCACTCCATGTAATTCTTGTATCTTCCTCTGATGTTGCTTTTCACCTCAGATAATCTATTACTGTGAAGGAGAAGACAGATGATAAAATGCTTCCCTGTTGCATTCCACCGGTTATACCAAACAAGTCAGTCTCTTCACTTTGTTCACATGCAGGACTTTGGACCATCATACCGCATCTTAACCAGTGATATTATCTTCTGTTTCGATTGAGCGCTCAGTGTAGACGCGTTCAATCGCTCCGGAAATCACCATAGCAACTCCAGGCCCGGAAGTGGAGTTGTGTTTAATTGACCAGAAGGCATTTCCAGTCAGCTTAGGAAAATATGTAGGGAGCTCTTGGTCATCAGGAGATATGCAAGGTATTTTATGTACCTTGTGTATCTCCCGTCGACTGCTGCCAAAAAGTGCAGCAAATACAGACTAAGGCTAAGAAGCCTATACTGTTGCAAAATCTTCTATAGTGACTTTCCATAAATGCAGTCTAAAGCTTTGGTGAAATTTATAAAGTTCAAAACTAATCTCTGATAAGCAAGCCCTTTCTCGGTCACTCAATCAATCAGTCAGTCATCTAAGAGTAATGTCATTTATACACAATCTTTTTGCTCTAAAGCCTTCTTGCTCAGTAGACAAAGTATACTGCCTTATGCTATTACTTACAGTGTCTTATATGAAACCCTCCTCCACTATATGGTGCTTTTCTATAGCATGAACTTTTAATCTGACTTTCAAAAAGCAAGTACTGGCTGTTGTGTAAATCTTGCTTTCTGCATAGTTTGTTGAATGGAAGGGTCATTTTGGCTTCCACAGATTTGAGGAAGCACAGTGTTTCTCTGTGATCGCCATGTACAAACACAATCTTTGTGCCAAATCCTTTCTTCAAGTTTAAAAGAAAAAACAAATTTTGGCAATTGCTCATAAAAATCCATTTCTAAATGAAATGACTCGAATATATAATATTTGGAGAGGTGGGGGGATGAATGTTTTAATATGCATAGATTCATATTTGTAATTTGTGTACTCAGGAGAAAAGCTTAGCACAGATGCAGCATTTAATTTTCAATGAGGTTTTTCTTCCTTTTTTTTTCTGCTCAGTGTTCCAGCTGGGTTGACTGAAGCACGAGGGGCTTTCCTGAGGGATCTCATCATGAATCAGCGGTTCAGATCTGATTATCCAGGTTCCACTTGCTTTTTCTTCTAATCCAGAAAAAATTGTCTAGGTCTATGAGAATTCAGCTGCAACTTGTACAAAAAGCAGCAATGAAATACTTACTCAAGCTGACAACTAAATCTCTAAGGTCATGTCTATACTTTGAATGTTAGTTTGAATTGACTGAATTCAAACTAATCAAGTCAAATGAGTAATGATTGGTCCGAATTCAGTCAATTTGAACTAACATGGCCACACTAGGAAAACTAATTCTAACTACCATGTCCATGGACAGGACTTGCTCGTTCAAATTGGAAGAGGGGCACCATGGGAGGTGTGGCAACATGGCCCCCTAGAAGGGCCATGCCACTATCCAATCCCCTGCCAGGCTCCAGCCCCCCCCCCAGCCTAGCTCAGGGAAAAGCACACTCTAGGGTGCCGCTAGAGCTGGACAGGGAATGCTTTCTCCCATGCTAGGCTCAGAAGGCAGGAGCCTGGCAGGGGAAATCCCTTCTCCCTCATGCCCGCTGCACTGTCAGCGCAGGGCCGAGGGAATCCCTTGTCCACCCCATGCTGTCAGCGCCGGGCTGGGGGAATTCCCCTGGCCCATGCTGACAGCGCAGCTGGGGCAGAGGAAAAGGGGCCCTCACACATGGCTGGATCCATGTATGGCTGGAGCCCTGCTCACTGGCAGAGGGAAGGGATCCCCAAGCATGGCTCCCATCCCCAGGCACACGCAGCAGGGCTCCAGCCGCTCGCAGGGATCCAACTGCTCACAGGGACCCCTTCCCTGGGTGCGCCAGCAGGGCTCCAGCCATACAGGGGGGGTCCCCTCCTGCAGGCAGCCAGAGGATGCTGGAGCTGTGCCGGGGTCTGGAGTCCCCACCACCCCACCGCCCAGCCTGGTCCCATCAGCCCCCTATAATTTTGGTGAGGGGCACCTTTCTTCCAGGATGCCATGCACCCTGGGAGGAAGGTCAAACTATGTTAATTCAAACTGAAGTTTGTTTGAATTAACATGGCTAAACACTGTCAGTTTGAACTAGCCAGTTCAAATTGACAGTTGCTTCAAAGTTACATGAGGATTTATAACTTCAAAGCCGCCTCTCTTCAATTCAACCTATGGGAAGCCTTAGGTCCAATTGGCAAAACAGTGTCTAAACATACGTTTTTTTTTCATTCGACCTAATGTTTAAAATATCTCTGTGTAGATATACCCTAAAATATTGTTTGTGTTACTTTGGAAGTTACAGCATGTATAAAGCTGTGTAAAACTTTATATTCACAGATATGTTAGAAATAAACCATTTGATGAACTATAGTTACTAGTATATCAGTGGAACAGATCCTCAGGAGTTAGGACAATTTACGCCACTCAAAAATCTACTCGTATATTTTCTGCAGTGGCAGAGAGAGATCAGCTAGGTGTCCTTATGATAATAGACTTTTAGGATTTAGTGATTTCTTATCTCTGGCTGCCCAAAACACAGCTCAGTACAAGATCATGTTTGATACAAGATCATGGTACAGTGGTGTGATTTCTGTTCTCCAAGAGTTTATTAGCTGTAAAATAAAAATCATTTGTGCACTAGTTGTAAACATACAAAACAATGGGGGGCTTTGAAAAGTCTAGAATATAAAAACTGTTTTATATGTTATTTATTAATTAGACTAGCAAAGGACAGTGACTGTTAGAGTATCTCATAGTTACAGTACATTGGTAAAATTAAAAATTTTTGGTTTGATGTTGCCTTAAAATCAATCTCAATATCACAGGGAGATTTAGATAAAGCTGAGTAACATTTTAAAATCTGATTATTTGGTGCAAAGAAAATTCAAATTTAAAATGATGTTTTAACAAAATTACAGCTCTATTCTAATTTCTTTACTATTTTTAAAGTGAATTTAATTCAATGAAAGACACTGAACTGACTAAAATCATCTATAACCATAATATGGACAACATCCATTTATAGTCTCTCCTTTTCCATTGCCTGGGAAAGACCACATCAACAGGTGATGGGATTCCGTTGTCATGCTCATTCAATATTTAAGAACTATGTTGACACTGCTAACAAGGGTGCCAATTACTGGTAATTATGATGATGGAGTGTTTTTTTTTACATAGATGGAGAACTGGAATGAAAGGGTTTAGGACTATTGCCCAGTTCACTGAATTAATTATTTTGCAGCACATAATTGCACAATAATTAATTATTTTTGTTTCTTCCTATTCACTTGTGGTTTTGCAGGCTCATTGGGTAAATATGAATTCTTCGGTTTTATAGTCTTTCCGTCAGAGATGAAGATTCAATGACCTGTTGTAGAAGTTAACTTTCTCAGAGCAAGCCTGAGAGGACAACTAGGTGCACACTTCTAGCTGGCACTATTTGGCTCCATTGTTTCCCATCTCAGCAGAAAGGACAACAGTTGAATAGGAATGAAGAGAGATTCCTCTATCCTGTGATTTGTGATGAAGTGGTGGGGGAGTTTGCACTGTTGATGCCCATTCTGCCCCTCTTTTGAGAATAAACAGAGGACCTTAATTTTCAGGTCAGCATGACAATTGTGATAAACATTAAATTCACATATTTTTTCTTAAGTGAAGTTCTCAGCCTTTCGTAAATGAAATAACTGCACAAAATAGCTCCAGATGAGCACTTCTTACTCCATTTCCTGCAGCACCTTCCTACATGCCCATAAACAATTATTGTTGGAGTTCGCAGTTATACATAAATGATACAAGGGAAAGCTCGTTTATGTGTCATTCACAAACAATTCTCTACAGTTTCTCTGCTAGATCTCCTTATGACCCAGAGAATTCTGACTTCCTGAACAATTTGATCTAGATCATTTAAACTTAATTCACGAATTGCTGATAATTTAAGTATTAGCTCTTCAGCAGATTACTTGCAACTATACACTTTCAGTTCAATGACCAATACATCTATCTGATCAGTAGAATAGTTCTCTTATTTTTAAAATACCCAAACTAAGTTATTAGCTATCTGTCCCCCATTCAGCACAAGTGTGAATATTCTGGTTTTGGTTTGAGGGCAATTATTTCAGATTTGGATTGCTCTGACAGGGAAGCTTATTTGCGCATGAACATAATTTATGTTTTAATCTTATTTTTGTAGTTTTTCATTTCAGCATTAGTAACAATGACTTTGTTTCATAAGCCTAAATACATACATTGGTTTATATAGTAATTGTGTTTTGCAGTTCCACACAGTCTCGTACAATAGAATTCAAACTAATACTGAGGCTAAGAAACAAAACAAAAACAGACTGACCCGCAAGCAGCTGTGAATCAATAAATGTGAAATCTAATTTTTGTATTAAAACAAAGAGCAGAACATGAGAGAATAAACTGTGCTGTGAAATTCAGACACTAATAATGAGGAAGTATGCTTGACTTGTTTCCCTTGATAGCTATCAGTAGCTTTAGTTTATGGAAAAGGCACAGCTAAATTATATATGGTACATGCAAATCCAGCTAAGCCCATCTTAAGTCATTCTATCTATTGACACCTTTGCCACCAAAAATAATAGTCTGACTATTTCTTCCACTGGTATTATTCCAGGATAGAATGAAAATACACTAACATGCTATTATGGAAGATTTTCAATATTAAAGGAGCTTTCTTGATGGGCTCCCTTTTCCCTTTTCAAAGTGCTGGAGAAGAAACAGTGGGAATAGTACATGTAGGCACCAATTACATAGGGAAATGTAGAAGAGAGGTCACAGAGACAGAGTTTACACTACTAGGTATGAGATTAAAGTCCAACAGTTCTATGGTAACATTTCATGAAATGCATCTAAAACGATATGCAGGGCAAGTTAGACAGATAGGACCGCAGGATCTCAAAGCCTGGATGAGACAATGGTGCAGGGAAGATGGTTTTAGTTGTATTAGTAACTGAGGAACATTTTGTTAAAGGAGAACTCTATACAGGAAGTATGGGCTCCACCTAAAGCAAAATGGAATCTGATTGCTGGCGTGTAAAATTGAAAAGGTCATAAATGAGTTCTAAAATTAAAGTCACAGAGGAAGAAGACATGCAGAGGAGCACATGATTCAAACAGAGACACCCCTTAAGGTAGAATCATAGAATCATAGGGTTGGAAAGGACCTCATGAGGTCATCTAGTCCAAGGTCATCTTGTCATCTAGATCTCGTAAGGAGGATTCTCTCTGTATCCTGGTGTCGCGGAGTGCACCAACTCCGCGAGCTCGAACGCCGGGAAGCTCCCGGCTTGAGCCACAGACCCGGCCCTTTGGCTCAGGGCACGATGGCCCGACGGCCAGAGACAATTGTCACTGGCCCCTCACTCCCGGGTAGGATGGCCTAGTAGCCAGGGCCAATCGTCACAAGCCCTCCAACCCGCAGCAATGTGGCCCACTGGCCAGACTCAATGTCTACAAGAGTCTCTTTGTACAGGGCAGTATGGCCCAACGGTCAAAGTCAATCGTCAACAGCCCTTCCCTCCGGGGCAGTACAGCCTACTAGCCGGAGTCAATAGTCACGAGCCCTTCGGTCCAGGGCAATGCGGCCTACTGGCCAAAGTCAATAGTCACGAGCCCTTTGGTCCGGGGCAATGCGGCCTAACGGCCAAAGTCAATGGTCATGAGCCCTTCGGTCCAGGGCGATGCGGCCTACCGGCCAAAGTCAATAGTCACGAGCCCTTCGGTCCAGGGCAATGTCAATAGTCACGAGGCTGTGTGCCCCCAAAGGGGCGTGGGCCCAGGTAGGGGGGTTCAGGCCCTCCCTCTCCACTGAACCCAGCCCAGGGCCCTGAGGATACCATGGGTCTTGGCCCAGTCGGTGGGGATCCGGACCGCAATGTACTGACTGAAGCCCAGACCGTACCACGGCTCTCCCCTGGTAGACACTGTCCTGGGCTACTTCCTACCTGAGGCCGGAGGAGGACACCCCCCCCTTCTGGCTCCCGGTGTCCGTCAGGTTGCTCTCCATTCTTGGCCTGGGTCTCAGGATCCTTGCAGTAGGGTGCACCTCACTCCGTGGAGCCTCCTGCTGTCAGCGTCTGCGGCCTCTCAAAAGGGTGCTCCAGTAGGACAGGGACCAAGCCAGCCTCTGGGCAGGAGCCTCCAGCACACGTCTGCTCCCTCTGCTGGCCTGCCCCTGACTGAGGGGAGCTGCAGCCTTTTATGCCTGGGCAGCTGTTTGAGCATGCCCAGCAGGGCCTAAAGGGTGGGGCTAGCCCTTCCTTCAGGGCATATAAGCCCGTCTGAGTGCGGGGTGGGTTCACCCCATCACACCCCCCCCGCTTATGCTGGACTTTATGGGGTTAGTCGCTCTCTTTTCTTCTTCTCCCAACCTGGAAAAGAAGTCTGCGTTATCGTGCTTCTTACCCGGCCGTTGCGCCACCCTGAAATTATACGGCTGCAGGGCCAGGTTCCACCGCATCAGTCGGGGGATTGTGTCCTTCATGGACTGTAGCCATCTCAAGGGCGCATGGTCAGTCACCAGGGTAAAGGTAGACCCTAGAAGGTAATACCGGAGTGCGTCTATGGTCCACCGCGCTGCCAGAGCTTCCTTCTCGATGGTCGAGTACCACGTCTCCCGGGGGAATAATTTCCTACTTATATATAGTATGGGGTGCTCCTCAACCTCCACTTCCTGTGAGAGTGCCGCCCCCAGGCCCACTTCTGAGGCGTCTCTCTGTACTATGAAGTCTTTATTAAAGTTTGGATGTCCGAGTACCAGTTCTCTCATCAAGCTATGCTTCAGTGTCTGGAATGCTTTTTCTGTTTGTTCAGTCCATGGGACTTGTCTGGGCGCTGAGTTCTTAGTAAGGTCAGACAGGGGGGCCACAATGGTTGCGAATCCTGGCACGAAGCGGCGGTAATAACTCGCCAGCCCCAAGAATTGCCGCACCTGTCTTTTGGTTCTTGGTCGTGGCATATCTGTCAGGGCCTGGATCTTGTCGATTAATGGTTGCAGCATACCTCTTCTGACGATGTATCCGAGGTAGGTCACTTCCCTTTGTCCCAAGTGACACTTGGCAGGGTTAACCATCAGGTGGGCTTCTCGGAGAGCTGTCAGGACGCGGCCGAGGTGTTGTAGGTCTTCGTCCCAGCTCTTACTATATATAACGATGTCATCTATATACGCTGCAGCATAGGTCCCATGGGGTTGTAACACCTTATTCATTAGCCTCTGGAAGGTGGTGGCCGCCCCATGCAACAGGAAGGGCATAGTGACAAACTGGTAGAGTCTGAATGGCGTAGCGAAGGCCGTCTTTGGGCGCGAAGTAGGTGTAAGAGGAATCTGCCAATACCCTTTTGTCAAATCTAACGTTGACAGGTACTGCACCGTGCCCAGCCTCTCCAGTAGTTCGTCTACCGGGGGCATTGGGTAGGCGTCGAGCCTGGAAACCGCATTCACCTTCCTGAAGTCTATACAAAAGCGAGTGCTACCATCCGGCTTGGGAACGAGGACAATGGGGCTTCGCCACTCGCTCTTGGAATCCTCCTTCCTTCAGGGCATATAAGCCTGTCTGAGTGCGGGGTTGGTCCACCCTGTCACACCTGACAATAAGGAGAAGATAGAAGCTGATAAAATACAAGTAGGAACTGAAGGGAAGCAGTCAGTTGAAACAGTCTCTGTTAAGTACATCACAGGAAGACAGACAAATTTTACAAGTGCTTACATACTAATGCTAGAAGTTTGAGCAGTAAGTCATGAATGAACTTTAGTGCTTGATATTAAATGAGGATATTGATAAAAATAAGCATCACAGGAACTTTGGTGGAACAATGATAAATAATAGAAAAAGAAGTACCAGTGTATAAAACAGGGGTTCCCAACCTGTGGCCAAAAGTGGCCTACAGGGGCTTTTAAAGTGGCCTATGGCTCCCTCCTGCTGGCTGCAGAAAGGAACCACTACCTAAGGGCACAGGTGGAGAGCATTTCCACAGAGTTAAAAGCATGGTGCAGGCTCCATGCTGCAGCCAAGGGGTTGAGAGGTCTGTGATCCCCTGTTTGTATCAGGGAGCAAGACAAAAGTGCTCCACCTAGGTCCATAAGTATTGGTGTTCTTGCTGGAGTCCGAGGGTGGGGAGCACTTCTTTTCTGTTCCCTGACTGTAGAAGAGAGCCGCTGACTAGGTAGGGAGCCAGGTGGAGCACACAAGGCTATAGGATGCATTAACTTTCAGGGGAGTAGCCATTTTAGTCTAGTTCAGTAAAACAAATAAAAAGTCCTGTGGCACTTTTAAAGACTAGCAAATTTATTTATTTATCACATGAGCTTTCATGGAAGCAATCCCACTTTGTCAGATGTTCCAAATAAATTTGTTAATCTTTAAAAGTGCCACAGGACTTGTTGTTTGAGGATGTGTACAATTTCCCTGCTGGAGCCAGGGAGATGGGAGATCAGTGAGGAGGCTTGTAATGGGGGTAGAACGACCTGCTAACAGAAACTGGTGGCCCTTCAGGGTTGAAAAAATGATATATGTGGCCCTTGAGTCAAAAAGTTGAGAACCAATGATTTAAAATATATAGAATGGCACTGCAGGTCACACGGGAAGGGGAATGGCATTTATATGTTAAAGAAAACAAAGAATTAAATATAACAAAAATCACATATGAGTCAAATTGTACCATTGACTCTCTATGGATAAAAATTCCATGCTTGAATAATAAGAGTATAGCAATAGGAATATACTACCAACCATCTGACCAAGATGATAACTGTGAAATGTTCAGGGAGATTAAAGAGGCTACAAAAATTTTAAAAAACCCTATCATAATCAGGGATTTCAACTAGCCCCATATTGACTGACTATATTTCACCTCAGGGCAGGATGCAGAGAGAAAATTTCTAGACATCATTAATGACTGCTTCTTGGAGAAGCTATGCCTGGAACATAGAAAGTAAGTGTCTGATTAAGTCGTAAGTGGTGTATAAGAGTTCATCCAAGAGGTGAATATAGCTGAACAACTCAATAATAGAGACAAATGTAATTATTATAATTATACTTATCATTTGGGGGTGGGGGATACCAAAGAATCTGCCACTGTAGCATTTAACTTCCAAAAGAGGAATAACATAAAAATGAGAATGCTGGTGAAACAGAAATTAAAAGAAACAGTCACAAGAGTTAAATTCCTATAAGCTGAATGCAAACTTTTAAAAAACAAAAATAGAGAATCAGATTAAGTGTATATACCAAAACAAAACAAAAAAATAGCAAAACAGAACTAAAAAAATGCCTCCATGGCTAAACAAGAGAGTAAAAGAGGCTATTAGAGACACAAAGGAATCCTTTAAAAATTGGTAGCCAAATCCCAGTGAGGAAAATAAAAGGAGCATAAACTCTGGTAAGTCAAATGTAAAAGTAATAATTAGTCAGGAGAAAAAGAATTTGAACAGGAACTAGCCAAAACCACATGCTAACACCAATTTCTTTTAAAGTGCATCAGAAGCAGGATGTAAGTTCCAAAGGGGCAGCTGTGTTAATCTAGTTCAGTAAAACAAACAAGGAGTCCTGTGGCACTCAAAGATTAACAAATTTATTTATTGCATGAAATTTTGTGGGAGAAAATTCCACCTCGTCAGATGCTTGGAAGATGAGTGAACTTACAGAATGGGAGTAAATAAATGCAGGGTGCTCAGACAGATGAGTAACAGATCAAGGCTTCAAAGAGAAGCTGCTGGGATTGAATTTATTTGCAAATTTGATTGCATTGCTTCATGACTTAATACAGACACTGGATTTTTCTCTCATTACAATGGGTCATTTGACCTCATCTCTCTCTGTATGCTCCCTCTGTATCCCAGTGTTGGAATCTTTACAACTGGTTTGATTTGCTCTTACAGTGTGACCTGTTCTGATGACTGACACTTCCCTGTGTTTATTTCCTCCCATTTTGTAAGTTCCTGCATCTTCAAAGTGTCTGACAAAATGGGATTTTCTCCCATGAAAGTTCATGCAATAAAGAAATTTGTTAGTGTTTACGTGCCAGAGGGCTCCTTGCTTGTTTTACAAAAGCAGAAATTCTACCAAAACAGTCAGTGGGGCCACTGAACTTTCAAGGTGCTAAAGAAGCACTCAAGGAAGACAAGGCCATTATGAAGAAGCTAAATGAACTCTTTTTATTGGTCTTAACTGAAGAGGAGGTAAGGAGGATTCCCACATGAGCCATTCTTTTTAAGTGACAAATTTAACTAACTGTCCCAAGCTGAGGTATCAGTAGAGAGGGTTTTGGAACAAATTTGTAAATTAAACAGTATTCAGTCACCAGGATCATCTGCTATTCACCTAAGAGATCTGAATGAACTCAAATATGAAATTGCAGAATTGCTATCTGTGGTATGTAACTTACTATTTAAATAATATGCTGTGCCAGATTGAGGAGAGCTGTGTTATGTTAATTTTAAATACTTCAGAGATTATCCTTTGAATATTTCATTGAATATTACATGCTTTGAATATTCTGGTTGTACCTTTTCAAAAAAGATATTTCAGCAATAGAAAATGTAGAGAAAAGGGCAATAAAATTATTAGGCGTATGGAATGGCTTCCATATGAGGAAAGATTAAAAAGACTACGATTGTTCAGTTTGGAAAAGAGATGACTAAAGAGGTGACCAGATGGAGGTCTATAAAATCATGAGTGGTGTGGAGAACAAGAATAAGTAAATATTATTTACCCTTCACATAACAGAAAAAAACAGAGATAACCCAATGACATTATTAGGCAGTAGTTTTAAAACAAATGTATGGAAGCACATTTGTGGAACTCATTGCCAGGGAATGAAGGCCAAAGTATAACTAGTTTAAAAAAGAATGGCTATGTCTACACTGCAAAAGTAAAGTCGACTTAACTAAGCCGACTTAGTTAAGTCAACTTAGCATGTCCACACTGAAACTGCCAGGGGACTGCCCACGTCCACACTGGCTATTGCTAAGAAGACCCAAGAGTGGTGCATTGTGGGAATCTGGCCCACAGCGCACAGGTGAGGCTTCCCTATCCCCCAACCACCCCTATAAAACAGGAAGTGAGCAAAGCAGGTTGCACATTTGCCAGGCAGGATCCAGCTTGCAGACATGCAGCCTTCATCTGAGGTCGTGCAGTCTGTTGGCAGGCTGCTTCCCACTGGAACAGTGCTAGGCTGGCAACAGCTGCACAGTGAAGACCATAGCATGGCCTTCGTTATACTGGAGGCAGGCCCCAGCAGGGCCATCAGAATGGCCAGTGTGGCAGCAACAGCAGTTATGCCACTAAGCATGTGCTGGGGCATATTGGCCCTTGAAACAAGCTCGGACTGGTGGAATCGTTTTATGCTTGGCACCTGGACCAACGACATGTGGCACCAGAATTTCAGGATGACCAGAGCCACCTTCCAGGAGCTTGTCAGAGAGCTGACCAGAGGTACAGCGCAGGGACACACATCTGTGACCTGCACTCCCAGTGGACAAATGCGCGGCAATAGCCCTCTGGAAGCTTGCCACGTTGTACTCTTAGATCTGTCGGCCACCAGTTTGGGGTTGGGAGGTCGACTGTGGGGGCCGTGCTTGGCCAGGTGTGCAGGGCCATAAACAGGGTCTTCCTTGGCTGCCTCATATGCCTGGGCAACCTGGAGGACACCATTGTAAGGTATGAATCCCTCAGCATCCCAAACTGTGCTGGTGTGGTCGATGCTACGCACAGCCCCATCCGTGCCCCAGCCCACTGGGCCGCGGCATACTGTAACAGAAAGGGGTACCACTCCATGATCCTGCAAGCTGTCATCGACCACCGGGGCCTGTTCATTAACACCTTTGTGGGGTGGCCAGGGAAGGCTCATGACGCGCATGTCTTAAGAGACTCTGGCCTCTACCGCCAGAAGCAAGCAGGCACCTTCCTCCCAGAACATACCATCACCATGGGGATGTGGAGGTGCCTGTCTTTCTCCTGGAGGCTGCAGCATACCCCCTAATGCCATGGTTTATGAAGCCATATGCTTGGAAACTCGACGACAACTGGGAGGTTTTTAATCGACGTCTGCACCAGTGCCGTACTGTTGTGGAGTGCGCTTTCGGACATCTCAAGACACGCTGGAGAGTCCTACTTCCCCTGCAGCTTGCGGAGACTAACATCACTGAGGTTGTAACTGCATGCAGTGTTTTGCACAACCTCTATGAGCTGTGGGGGGGTGGAAAGGGTCCCATATGTATGGGAGGCTGAGGCAGAGCAGCTTGCTGTGGTGTACCAGCAGCCCAAACACACCCTCCCCTGTACATGGCAGGCACAGCGCCAAGCTGTCCTCATCTGTGACACCATAAAGGACTGGGTCATCACTGAGGGCATGGATGCCTAAACACTGCCAGATGCCCACCACCCTCACCTCCCCCTTCCTTCCACTGTCCAGCACTAAATGAAGAAAACACTAACACTCCACATAACAGCCAACAATTGTGTTTAATTACAGGGGTTTGGGGGTGGACAAGTAGGGGTCAGGGACAAGGGTTGCTGGGTGGCTGGGGAGGGGCAAGGGGGTTTGGGGGGTGAGTAGGGGTCAGGGACAAGGGTCGCTGGGTGGCTGGGGGAGGCGCAACCAGAGGTGGGCTGCCACCTAATGGTGGGGCAGTGACCGGCCATCCCAAGTCCAGGGCCCGCACAGCTGGGAGGCAGTGGCATGTTGTTCCTGGGGGGGAGATGGCAGCCCCCCCGTCTGCCCCATCCCCAGGCCAGATGTTCCAGGGCCTCTGTCTGCCGCTCCATTAGGGCCAGAAGCCGCGACATCTGGGTCTGCTGCACCCTTCGGTGGGCTTCTTCAGCCTGGAAGGTGTCGTGCCGCCAGGCCTGGAAGTTTTCTTCTGCTTGCTGGGCCACTTGAAGGTGTTCCTGTAGGATCTCATCCCGGTTGCAACGTGCCCTCCGGCGTCTTCATTACTGTGATGGGCCTGGTGTGTGGGTCACAAGATCTGCATGGAAGGACACAGACCATGAGTTCCCGCATCAGGCAGAGAGGACTGCAGCCGGCAGCAGCCACAGATCCATTCACAGTCCACTGCCTGTCCCTCCCTCCTCCCTGTGGGACTGCAAGCCCCTGCTGATTCCTCCGTGACGCTGTGACATGCAGGGTGGGTGCTGTCCCGTTGCTGACAAGGTGTGGGCAGCCCTGCCCTCAGGGTCATTCTAGATGCTTCCTGGCAAAAGTGTCATAAGCATGCTGGACAGCTGTGCCTCTCCCAGAGATGGTGGGCACAGCATCTTCTGCAATGCCAGTGCACTGGTCAGCTGAGGGACACCCCTCCAATGCCTGATCCCACAGCCCCATGGGAAGCCCTCTCTCCCCCATCCCGGGACAATGCCTATCCAAGGTCCATGGCCGCCCTAGGATTCCTCTCCCACCTGCCAGCCCCACCATTCCCAGAAAGGGGGTACTGACCAGTGCTGCCAGCAAGTGTGCCCTCAGATGTCCCAGGGGCAGGTTCCTGTGGAGGTGGGGTGGACTCCTACCTGGAATCTGGAGCAACTCCCAGGCTTGCCGTGTCAGAGGTGGGGGTGCTGGCGCGTGCCTGCTGCTGCTCCTCCTCGTGCCCAAGCACAACATCCTCTTCCAGGGACTCCTCCTCTGGGGCATTGTGCTGAGAGAGAGGCTCAGAGGAGTCCAATCTTTGAACTGGACCTGCATCCGACTCCCGCCCCAAGAAGGTATCCAGCTCATCATAAAATGGGCAGATGGCTGCAGCAGTGCCCTGGTGTCGTCTGGCCTCCCGCACCTTGTAATAGGCCTGCCTGAGATCTTTCACTTTTACACGCACCTGCTGCGTGTCCCTGCTCTGGCCTTTCTCTGATAGGCCACATGCCATGGCCGCAAAAATGTCTCTGTTTCTTTGGCTGCCATGCAGCCTGGTGTGCATGGCCTCTTCCCCCCCCCTGTAAATAGGGTCATCTATTTGGTGGGCCACTCGACGGTGGCAGCCAGCAGTCACAGCCGCAGGACAAGCACAGTACAATAAGTCTCTGCCTTCCAGCCCAGGCAGGGCAAGGCAGCAAAGATTAGCAGGGCTTCAACCCTCCCACAGGGCAAGCACAGTACAATAAGTCTCCACCTTCCAGCCCAGGCAGGGCGAGGCAGCAAGTATTAGCAGGGCTTCAGCCCTCCCACAGGGCAAGCATAGTACAATATGCAGTCAATGTTCACAAGGCGGGATTCAGTGTCGGGTTGGAGCAACAAGGGTTAAGGGGAGGGAGATGCAGGCCCGCCCACTCCCCTGTGCCTCAGCCCAGGGCCCTACTGGGTGGCCAGGGACCACCAGATAGCCAGCTATGCACCTGCAGAAACACACTAGCCATGCGGGGCTAGCCCATACCCCTCTGAGCTACTTCCTCCTTCCCCCTTCAGGGACATTCCCTTCACCAGACCCCTGGGTACCTTGCTAGAGGGACACATGCCAGGCCTTCAGCGTTCGGCGTGGGTTGGTCTGGACATCCGTCCGCAGCCTCCGCCAGTGGTAGCGCTTCCAGGTCGCAGGAGTTAGGCAGCCCAGGGTCAACAGCATCCTCTGCTGAGGGCAGCTCATCAAGGTCCTGCAGGTCTTGCTCGTCCCCTCCATCTGGCAGTTCCTTGGCTGAGGGTAATTCCTCCAGGTCCTCACCTGGGGCGGGGTAGTTGGGCCCATCAAAGTGCTGGTCACTCCTTCGCTCCTCCTGGCAGGGGAGATCCACCTTCACCACTGCATGTCTTCTTCTCCTCCTCCCATGTGGCTGCCAGGTCTGCCCCCTTAAACGGTCCTCCCCTCCTCTAGTCCAGCCCCTTTGTTTCTGGGCCAAACTGGGTCTATACCCTTCTCCAGCCAGCAGGGGGAGTGTGGGAGCTAGGGTTCCCTATCCGCGGGTGGGGATTCCACCTTGCTACACCCCCACAGTGCCAGGAGGGCCAAAATCTCCTGGGTTGACCAGGAAGGAACACCCCTGCAGGGCCTCTGGGCTCTGCCAGCCCTGCAGAAGGTCAGCCTGCCTCTGGCTGGTAACCAGGAGGTGCTGGGCTTTTGCCTGCCCCAGCTCTGGGATTGGCCGGGGCAGGCACTTCCTTGTTGCCAGGCAGATTTCTTGCTGCCTGGAGACCTATTAAGTCAACTTAAGGCAAGTCCCCATCTACACTGCCTTAAGTCAATGTAATAAAGTCGACTTAATTGTAAAGTCAACTTTATAAGTGGAACTTATAAAGTCGACTTTACTGGATGCTAAAGTTGACTTTATCACCCTGCAGTGTAGACAGGGCTTTGTTTAAGTCGACTTAAGCCTCCTTACATTGACAAACTCACAGTGTAGACATGCCCAATGACATGAGTTTGTGGAATATAGGTCCATCGGTTGCTATTAGCAAAGATGGCCAGTGGTGCAACCCCATGTTCTGGCTGTCTCTAAGACTCTGGCTACTAGATGTGGAGATAGGATGACACGGGATAGATCACTCGATAAATGCTGTGTTTTGTTCATTCTGTCTGAAGCATCTGGTGTTTGCCACTCTCAGAAGACAGGAGGAGGCTTACTGTTGGTAGGCACACAGTATGGCCATTCTTATGTTGCATTTTTTCTATGTTCTAAGTTATTTCACAAAGCCAAGCCTTTTCATATATCAGGATACATACTTCTCAGCTCCTGTGGCACACCATCTGTGTTAGCAAAGTGCAGAATTGACCTCTGGGTTCAGGATGACTCCAGCAGAATCGTTCAAGTCATTTGACATTAAAATCATGTTCAGTGACTCTGTCATTTTCAAGCAATTTCCTGAATAATTTCCAATCTATTAATCAACAGGAAACTGCTACTTAACAAAGGTTGGATTCAGTGAATCCAAGAGCCCTATCTAATTATTAACTTCCCTTATTATCTGAAATAAAACCTGATGACACAACCACATCTTAGATATAAGACAGTGAAGAAGACAGAAGGGTCAGTAGCAAGCAAAGAATCAACATCTTTCCCTGAAGCATTTGTGTAAAAATAAATTCCTTTCCATGGAGACAGTTTATTTACTTCTCAATGACAAAGTCTTTACATAAAGGAAGAAAGGATAAAATGAGTGTTTAATTATGCTAAACTGAACTTCAGAGATTTTGCTCCCCAAATTAATAGAATCATACAGGAGAAAAAAAACCATATACACTTGGCGTCCAAGTCTACAGTACATTAGCTGAACCCCACTGGCTGTCTTTAACCTGATCCCCTCCCCCTACATTTGGGATATGGTATGCAGAATGATTCCATAACAGCTCCAAACACCTATACAACATCCGCCATTGCTGCAGCCCTACAAAGCTCCAAAGCTTCATATAGATTTACTCATCTTTCTTTGACAAATTTCTTGGCTGATTGAATACCAAAGGGTATGCAGATAAATCTGTAGTCTCCCTGGAGAGGTATAAAAAGTAGTTAGGACTGGAATTTCTTTGTCCGTTTTTATTTACCGGTACCCAGAACTGGAAAACTGAGCATCAGTCAATTTACTTGCTCCATTCTCAAATGTCATTATTGGAAAATGTTTTCCTTGATTTCCTTGTTCTGTTGTCATGGATTTAGATACAGATGAATATCTCTTGCATCTGGTATTTCCCTTACAGGCAGGGAGTTTACCTTCTTCAGAGGGCCTATCCACTTTGAAAATTCCCCCTAAGTTTCATAGTATCAATGTATCTTTAATCAATCACTCTCATAGTGCAAATTGTATTTTTCAAGAGTGTTCAGTGCTACAGAATCAATAGTGGCAACTGCTTTAATCTTGACTTGACCATGAGACTGTCCTAATCCAGGATATATGCTTTTGCATTCATTTATTAGCTCATCAGGTTTAACAAGCACTGGAACTGCATTACTCTTGGATCAATTATAAATCAACTATGCTTTAATACCAAACAGTGATGGTGCTTCTGTACGTAAAATGTAACATTTCATACATATTCCAGACGTGCGCATATACACTGCAATATAACCAATATCTCACCTTCATAACCAAACAATTTCTCTGCGGAAGGTGTGGGTGAGGGTGAGAGCTACACTTATCCCTACAGTTCAGTGATTCTTACACTGACCTGTGCACCAACATCTTGCTAATTTTTCTCCCCATGATAACTTCTAGTAACACATAATCAATTTGGCCTACTGTATCTGTTGCTACTCTTCCCCTTGTATGGATGACTACTTCCACTGAAACGTCATCTATGATGTTCTGTGGCTGCTTCTCCACCCATGTGTTTGGCATTTACAGTTTGAAATATAGTTTCCTTTTTTCCATTTGAAACATTTAACCATTGCCAACTTTATCTGATCAGGAATTGCTTCTTTGTAGTTACCTAAAAAACATGGCTTGTGTGGTTGCTGCTCCATACATTGCTTCCTCTTTAGACATAGGTCAACAAATTCAAACCTGGAGCCCTCACGTTAGGCAACTCAATAAAAATAATTTTATTCTAAAAGGTGCTGAGTCCCTGCAACTCCCAGTGAAGACACTGGATGCACGGAAGTTCAGCTTCTCTACAAAAAGATGCCACTCTTATTTAGATGCCTCATTAAAGATTAAAAATAATGACCATAGATATTACTGGGGCTTGCTTTCTAACAAAGTCTATCACTATTAAATCAAACTCAGCTTCATAACAAGAGCTTTTCATTGATCATTAGTCAATTTCTCTTAAACACTGTCTAGTTCCAAACCATTTCACTTATCTTGGTAAATACAAAGATTTTAGAAGCTTTAGCTCAGTCACTAAGTCGTCTTAGAGTTTACTGGGTTCTTTTACTTTATTATAAAAAGTAGGGTATACAAACACTGGGATGGATTTTTATGGTGCAATTTGCATTAAAGCCATTGCAATATGTCCTCACTGTTGTATTCTCTCCATTTGGAATATCTACCCCAGTGTTATTAATACAAATAAGCATCTCTCTCCAATTAAGATTAGCTGTCAACAATATTCTTCTTTATAGTGTTTGGATTTCAGGGGATCTTTAAAAAAGAACTCTACATGGCTGGAAATTTCCCCCTGCTCTGGAAGGAGCATCCTTTTGCAAGTTTACTGTGGGCATCTAGACTGCAATGATCTCTGCATGATTGGCCAGTTGTCTTTTCTTAGGCTTTTTCCGCACTTACAGGCTTCTGGCATCATGTGATGTTTTGTTTTGCTTGCATAAGTATAAACTGTACACAGCAGTTTTGCACCTAAGAAATAATGTAAGGCTAAGTAGAGGCACAGAGCCTCAGCAGTGCAATTTAGGCCTCCCACTGACTCCCCAAGATCTACTCTGATCCCTGTGGAGGATTGGGATTGGACCCAGCAGTCTATTTCCACATTCTTGGAACAGCTAAAAATGACTCTGTGTGGGGATCCTGGCAGAGATTTTCTGGCAGGTTTTCCCTGGCCCCGCAGGTGGCCTTACAGTAAGCACACAATAGCACCTTACACTTAAAATGAGGATCTTGTTCCAACTACTGCAGCTCTGGAATATGAAAGAGACGATTCCTCAGGGTGAGCTAGAAAAGGTGCTAAGCTTTTCTCTTCTGAGATAATTTTATGGAAACTCAACTCACTCTGAATGGCATTGATGTTAGCAGGCTTGCTCACTTGCAGCTCACATGTGTCTACAGACAGCTCCTGCATGGGGCCAGCATGGAATTCATAGACTCATAGGCTATGTCTACCACTAGCAAATTAGTCCAGATTAAGGAGGCTTAATCTGGACTAATTTGGTCCCTGTCTATGCTAGGCTTTGCCTAGTTCAAACTAAAAAAAAAAAATTAAAAACTAAAATACTAAAAACTAAAGCACTAAAAAACTAAGCAAAGCTTAGTTTGAACTAGCCAGTTCGAACAGTAAGGTTGAACTAGTCACTTAGTTTGAATTTTAGTTCGAACTAGCGTGATCATAGAATCATAGGGTTGGAAGGGACCTCTTGAGGTCATCTAGTCCAACCCCCTGCCAAAAAAAGCAGGACAACTCCCACTAAATTATTCCAGCTAGAGTTTTATCCAGCCAGGCCATAAACATCTCCAAAGACAGAGATTCTACCACCTCCCTAGGTAGCCCATTCCAATGCTTTACGACCCTCCTAGTAAGAAAGTTTTTCCTAATATCCAACCTTGATCTCCCCAGCTACAACTTGAAACCATTGCTCCTTGTTCTATCCTCTGTTACTACTGAAAACAGCCAAGCTCCATCCTCCTTGGAGCATCCCTTCAGGTAGTTGAAGGTTGTTATCAAATCCCCCCTCAGTCTTCTCTTCTGCAGGCTAAATAAGCCTAGTTCCTTCAGTCTTTCTTCATAGGGCTTGTGCTCCAGCCCCTTGATCATTTTTGCTGACCTCCACTGGACTCTTTCTAATTTGTCCACATCCTTCTTATAGTGGGGAGCCCAAAACTGGACATAGTATTCCAGATGCGACCTCACCAGTGCCGAATAGAAGGGAATGATCACATCCCTCGATCTGCTGGCAATGCTGCTTCTGATGCAGCCCAGTATGCCATTGGCTTTTTTGGCAGCAAGAGCACACTCCTGACTCATATCCAGCTTCCCATCCACCAGGACCCCCAGGTCCCTTTCTATGGTGCTGCTACTTATCTGATCCCTCCCCAGCCTGTAGCAGTGCATGGGGTTTTTCCGTCCCAAGTGCAGGACTTTGCACTTGTCCTTGTTGAACCTCACGAGATTCCTCTTGGCCCACTGCTCCAATTTGTCTAGGTCTCCCTGAATCCTGTCTCTGCCCTCCAGGGTGTCTACCGTTCCCCCCCCCCCCAGCTTGGTATCATCCGCAAACTCACTAAGTGTGCAATCTATCCCATCATCCAGATCATTAATGAAAATGTTGAACAGAACTGGCCCCAGGACCGACCCCTGGGGCATACCACTCGTTACTGGTTGCCAACTAGACATGGAGCCATGGATTCCTACACGCTGAAACCATTGATCTAGCCAGTTCTCTATCCACCTTACAGTCCACACATCCAAGCATGTGACGTAGACATGCTAGCTTGAACTAAAGTTCAAACTAAGCAGTTAGTTTGAACTAGGCACATTTCTTAGTTCAAACTAAAAGTTAGTTTGAACTAGCTGTGCTTTTCTAGTTCAAACTGGAAAACATGGCTAGTTCAGACTAAAAAGCCATGGTTACTTCAAACTAACCTGCAATTAGTTCGAACTAACCCGTGGTTAGTTTGAACTAACCCAGAATTGCTTAGTTCAGACTCAGCAAGTCCAAACTAAACTTCATGGTGTAAACATAGCTGTAGACTGCAAGGTCAGAAGGGACTAGTACGATCATATAGTCTGACCTCCTGTACAATGCAGGACACAATACCTCACACCCCACTCCTGCAATAAGCCTCTAACCTATGACTTAGTTATTGAAGTCCTCAAAATCATGATTTAAAGACTTTCAGATACATTGCTATGGGAGGAACACTAGAAGGCAGAATGTCTTCTGGAGTTCTCTGGTGCACACAGGCGATAGATCTGCTGCTACATTTTCTTCCCTCATATTGTGCAGTTCATTGTCCATATCCTTCACACAGTCAACTAGCACAGCTGGTCATTGCATGGAGAAACAGAACCATGTTCTCAGTTTTCTTCTTTTTTCTCGCCCCCTCTGAGGCATTACATAAGGAGCAGTCCCTGCATTCCTCTGAGCAAAGAAACTGCAACTTGAGATAACTCTTATACAGGTCATGCAAAAGGTAAGAAAGATCTTTCTGGCCACATTCCCTCTGGTGGGTCAGCCACAATTTAGCCTTTGACTAAGCACTGTTCATCATCAAAACTTGCAGAATCAGGCCCTTGGAATTTTTCTTTCTATAGCGTACCTAAATCACTCTTCTGATTTCTTTTCCACGTAGCATTTATTTGATATACATTATTTATTTTGGTTGTTGGAACAGGGGCTGAAGTTGACTTAGGATAGGCAAACATGGAACTTTCTGGAAAAATAGGAATGAGCAAAGCCACTCTATTGCCAACAAGAGGGAAGCCACTCTGTTTTCTCCTCTTTATACCTTCCATAATATGCAGAGAAATCATGGAGAAGCCCAGCCAATCACTGTACGATATCCTGTTGTAATCTGTATTTTTAAGTCGCAGGTAGGTAGAGAGCACGTTAACACTTTGACATTTCAAAACTTGTACCCGGCTTGTTAAAGAATGTGCAGACTATCCCACTTTCCATTATAGCTTCAAAAATTGTACTTCTGAGTCTATTCAAATAAAAGGCTAACAAGTAATATTATAGTAAAATTAAAGCGTGTGTGTGTGTGAGAGAGAGAGAGAGAGAGAGCAAGAGTAAATATTTCATCCCTTATTTTGTGTTGCTTTCTGGATGCAACTGTAGTATAAATATTAAATAGTACTTAATAGCCTGATTTTCAAAGGTACTCAGAATCTTTGCAGATCAGGACCAATATATTCTGTACAAAGGAATCTATTTTGTATTGTAAAACAATTACAATTTTGATTACCTATATCTTGGCAGCTTGAGATAACTGTGTTCATGGATGTCTCTGTGCCAAACTAGCATAAGCCTCACAGAATGGTCATCACTTCACTGAAGTGGCTGAGTTTATATTACAAACTATTGAGAAATGGATCATTAAAGAGTTTATTTTCAGCAGCCAGACCAAGGAATGACGTTAGTGGATTGAGATATGACATATGGTAGTACTTTGATGAATCTCTAAGATTGTCTTTTGAAGAAAGATTGAAGGCCTCATATGTTCTAATGTCAAAAAGTAGATAAACCCAAAGGGGAAAGGAAAGAAAAACACAAAATAAATTTAATTCAACTGCTGAAATATGATGAACAAAATGTGATGATTGTTATATTAGTCATTATACTGTTGTGAATTAAATTAACAAGTGGCTCTGGCAGTGGTGTTGGATGAAGTACTGATGGAAATCTCATTTTAACAGAAGCCAAGAGACTTAGAGCAAGTTATATAATAAGGGGTCTAACATCTTGTCCAGGCAGTCCCAAGTGATGTGAGGTTTCAAGTTTGATTCCAGACAAAGGTGGTTTTATTAAACAACTGTATTATTGGATAATTATCCAAAATAAAACAAGCCAAAGCTTGGCTCACCTTCCAGCCTGAGTAAAGTCTATGGGAGGTAGAAAGCTCATGAGCCTTCCATCAAATGATTCTGGCAGAGGGATTAAGAAAATGGCCACCTCAGTTCCCTCCATCATAGAATCATAGGGTTGGAAGTGACCTCATGATGTCATCTAGTCCCAACCCCCTGCCAAAAAAGCAGGATCACTCCACTAAATTATCCCAGCCAGGGTTTTGTCTAACCAAGCCTTAAATATCTCCAAAGATGGAAATTCCAACACTTCCCTAGCCCATTGCAATGCTTCATCATCCTCCTAGTAAGAAAGTTTTTCCTAATATCCAACCTCGATCTCCCCAGCTGCAAGTTGAAACCATTGCTCCTTGTTCTGTCCTCTGTTACTACCGAGAACAGCCAAGCTCCATCCTCCTTGGAGCATCCCTTCAAGTAATTGAAGGTTGCTATCAAATCCCCCCTCAGTCTTCTCTTCTGCAGGCTAAATAAGCCTAGTTCCTTCAGTCTTTCTTCATAGGGCTTGTGCTCCAGCCCCTTGATCATTTTTGTTACCATCCGCTGGACTCTTTCTAATTTGTTCATATCCTTTTTGTAGTGGGGAACCCAAAGCTGGAGACAGTATTCCAGATGCGGCCTCACCAGTGCCAAATAGAGGGGAATAATCACATCCCTTGATCTGCTGGTAACACTTCTGCTTATGTAGCCCAGTATGCCATTGGCCGGTTTGGCAGCAAGAGCACACTGTTGACTCATATCCAGGTTCCCATCCACCATGACCCCCAGATCCTTTTCTACAGTGCTGCTACTTAGGTGATCACTCCCCAGCCTGTAGCTGTGCATGGGGTTTTTCCATCCCAAGTGCAGGACTTTATACTTGTCCTTGTTGAACCTCACGAGATTTCTATTGGCCCACCACTCCGATTTGTCAAGGTCTTCCTGAATCTTCTCCCTGCCCTCCAGCGTGTCTACAGTTCCCCCCAGCTTGGTGTCATCTGCAAACTTACTGAGTGTTCAGTCTATCACATCATCCCCATCATTAATGAAAACGTTGAACAAAACTGGCCCCAGGACCAACCCCTGGGACACACCACACGTTACTAGTTGCCAACTAGACATGGAGCCATCGATTCCTACTCAATGAAACCATTGATCTAGCCAGTTTTCTATCCACCTTACAGTCCATTCACCCAAACCATACTTCCTTAACTTGCTGAAGAGAATGCTGTGGAAAACCGTATCAAAAGCCTTGCTGAAATCAAGGTATATCACATCAATGGCTCTTCCCGCATCCACAAAACCAGTCATCTCATCGTAGAAGGTGATGAGGTTGGTCAGGCACGATTTATCCTGGGTGAATCCATGCTGATGTTCCTTATCATTCTCTTTTCCTCCAAGTGTTTCAGGACAGATTCTTTGAGAACCTGCTCCACGATTTTTCCAGGGATTGAGGTGAGGCTTACAAGTCTGTAATTCCCCAGATCCTCCTTTTTCCCTTTCTTGAAAATAGGCATTATATTTGCTTTTTTCCAGTCCTCTGGCATCTCCTCCATTTGCCACGAATTTTCAAAGATCATGGCCAGTGGTACTGTTATCTCATCAGCCAACTCCCTCAGCACCCTCAGATGTTGTTCATCCAGCCCCATGGACTTGTGCACATCCAGCTTCTTTAAGTAGTCCCTAACCTGATCTTTCATCACCCAAGTTTGTGTAATAGGCAGCATCTCCACTTCCAAACACATCCATCCACATGCAAAGGGCTTCCCCTGTAGGAGATGGGAAAGAAGACAGCTGGTCTTGTTTAGGGGAAGAAAGCCCTTTGGGAGTGGCTGGTGGCCCTTTAGGTGCTAGCCCCACACAGTCCTTCAGCAGGTCTAGCATTGTGATCAGCTCTGATGATGGCCTAGGGGTTCAAGGCAGGGAAGCCTTCTAAAGCCCTTTCATTCCTTTTGTCAGCCTACACAGAGACATATGCAGTCTGGTCCCTACCATTAGCCAGAAGTTTGCATTTGTGATTTCAGTTTCCCTCTGATGCACATGAAGAATGCTGCTTTTGTACATATCTGTAGTTAGGGCTGCCGCTGCTCAGAAGAGAGAAACCAAGATTTAAAAAGAAGTAACTTTTAGGCTTTGTCTCTATTCCAAGTTGCTGGAATTTAGTTAAAAATGTGGTTTTTAATCTGACAGTACAAAACCTTGTGTGGACACTCTTAATTTGATTTGAACCTTATTTACATTAAATTAATTTAGCTCAATTATTGATTTACAGTTAATCACCATAAATGAGCTGGAAATCAAATTAAGGATGTCCGCAAAGGGCTGTGCATCAGTATAATCACTAAATCACTTTTCAAAGCAATTTGAAGTTAAACTGGTGCAACTTCTAATATAAACCAGGCCTAACTCTATTTACTGCCAAGTCTAACTCTGAGAAGTAGAATTTCTGTCTGTTCATCTCTAATATAAAGACACAAAAGGAAGCCTGAACAAAGCTGTTTATAACAAGAAAGGGTTTATTAACAGGGTGTCCTCTGTAGAAGTTTGCCAGAAAATTATAGCTGTAATAATTACAGTGTCATGCAGGCCTTTATTTATTGAAGTGATAATGCAGCACAGGTTTATAAAACTGTCATTTTAATCCATTTTAGGTTTTTTTTTTCTAATTTTCATACCCACACTTGAGCATCATCACTACTTTAGAGGTGACTAAAAGTGGGTAAGTTCCAGAGAGGTAGCGGTATTAGTCTGTGTATAGCAAAAACAACAGAAGTCCTATGGCACCTTAAAGACTAACAAATTTCTTCACCCATATGCTTTTGTCGGCTGCAACTCAGATACATCTGACAAAGTGGGTTGCAGACCATGAAAGCTTATGCCCGAAGAAATCCATTAGCCTATAAGGCACCAAAGGACTAAAAGAGGGTGCACTGACCTCCTTTCCTGTCACAATCATGGTCACTATTCTGAAATTGCATCAGTTTGCTCCTGCTGTTGTAAAGAAACTTCTGATGAGCATGCTGCTATCATGGAGCTAGGAAAACTGAAGTGGTGTAATGGCTGCTACAGCTTGTATTAGAACTAATTTAACTGATACAGAGTACTAACTAGAATCATGAAAGGGACCTCAATAGATAACCTAAGCCAGTCCCCTGCACTTAAGGCAGGGCTAAGTAACAACTAGAACACCCCTGGCAAGTGTTTGTCAAACTGTTCTTACAAACCTCTAATGATGTAGATTTCATAACTCCTCTAGACAATTTGTTCCACTGCTTAACTACCCTGACAATTGGGAAGCTTTCCCTAATATCCAATGTAAACCTAACTTGCTGCAATTTAAGCCCATTGCTTCTTCTCCTGGCTTCAGAGGTTAAGGAGAACAATCTTTCACTCTTCTCCTTGTAATGACTTTTTATGTACTTGAAAATTGCTATCATATCCACCTTCTGTCTTTTCTTCTCCAGACTAAACAAACCTAGTTTTTTTCAATCTTTCCTCAGCTCAGACATCATGTTTTCTTAACCTTTAATCACTTTTTGTTACTTTCTTTTCATTCAAGTGTTATCATTAGCATCTATTATCTGTAGTGATTCCATCTATTATATTTAACATTAACTTTTTCCCCAATCTTTCACTGCACATAGAAATGAGCAAAGGGGTTTGGATGAAATAAAAAGCCATCTCAAAGCATTATGCAAATCTTGAATCTAAATCTTCATTCATTTCTCAAAGGGAACTGGAATTTATGCTTTCTTGGGGTCACAAAATGTATTTCCCTGCTCCTCATTTCACTTTTGTATTTCTGATGGAGAAAGACACACAAAACTACCATAAGAAAAGTTTTCATTATTATGATGCATTGTACTAGCTGAAACAAGGAAGAACTGTAAATCTTAGGGGGAAATCTGTTGCTGTTGCATAAGGAAAAGAGAACTGTGTGGGCAATCTGATTCCACTGTTGTATAACTACTCCCATTCTATAAGTTCCCCCATCTTTAAAGCGCCTGACAAAGTGGGATATTCTCCCATGAAAGCTCATGCAATAAATAAATTTGTTAGTCTTTAAGTGCCACAGGACTCTTTGTTTGTTGTCTCTATTTTTTATACTCTTCTGTGTGTGCCTCTATGGGTATGTCTACACTGACATTTTTTTTTAAAAATAAGGAGGCTTATTTTGAAAAAACTTCTTACCTGTCCATGCAGGCATTTTGTTATTTTGAAATAAGTGCTTTCTTATTTTGAAAAAAACAAAGCACTATTTCAAAATAACTAAACCTACTTTTATTTCAAAAGAGCAACTCTTTCAAAATGGTTATTTTGAAAAAAGCCATTCCAAGCCATGGAATTGGCTTTTTTCAAAATAATGGCCTTATACTTTTCCCTGCCTTCCCATATTTTGAAATAGAGAGTCTAGTGAAGACTCTTTATTTTGAAATAATAATTCCCACCTTATTTCAAAATAGATAGTCTTCACTAGAATCCTGTATAGAAATACTTATTTCAAAATAACTATTTTGCAATATCTTTGGCAGTGTAGACATAGCCAAAATGTTTAATATCCCTTTCCTATTATTTGTTTGTTAACAAGGAAATTATATGGTTTAAAAAGAGCTGTTTATATTTTACATTTTTATGGCATCATTTACTCTATAGAATCCCAAAAGACTTAACAGATGAAAGTCAGACAGCTTATATGCTGAGATTGCTGCCTGTCATTGTGACCATCTTTTCTTATTATTCTCAAATGCTTCTTCGTGTGTCTGTCTGTCTATACGCACCTGTTGCCTCATATACAATATGTAGACTATAAACTCTTTGGGATGTAGATTATAAACTTTCACTTTTGTTGTGCTTGTACAGCACTGAGCACAGTAGTGTCCTGGTCTATACTAGAGCTCAGAGGCATTCTCACAATAATAATGCAGCTAATTCTATGGAGGAGGGCAACAGCTGGACAATAACCACAAACCTATGAAAGATGGAGAGGGAATTTTAAGGACAGCTGGGGATTTATATAGAGTCATGGTATCTTTTTAACTATATAAAGCTAATGTTTAAATCTGAAACTCCCATAAGCTACAAGGTGTTCAATTTCTTTCTGAACATTCGAAAAAACCATCACTAGTGTCTTCAGTCCCAGTGTGGGGGGAATGGAGGGGCCAATAGGCGTTAACTACTTCATATCTTCATATTCAGTAACTGCCAGGGTTACTATTGACCTTACATATATATTATAAGAAGAATAAAAGGTAAACAAGCTGATGGTAAAGCATATTTCATTGACGTGCACCACAGACATGTCCAGCACCTATCACAGTTAATGAAAAGACCTCACTGATTTCAGTGGGAGCTGGAACAGGCCCTTAATGAATCAGGCTTTTGGAATGCAAGAAGTTTGTTAGTAGAACTTCAAAAAAAAATTTCCAAACTGTTCCTGATGTGAAAAACAGCATTTAACAGCAGAAAAACAGCAGCAAATGTTGCTGATACAAGTGAGGTTTGTTAATTGAATTGTACTGCAGCAGATAACACAGTTGATGATGCACAGAACATGACATAATTGTTTCAAATTACTGGTATGATTGAAACAGAACAGTACTACACCACTTCTGTTGCTTGTCCATCTCAAATAAAAATATTACTTCTAAAATATATTGTATTTCTGACTGATAGGCAGGATTGTTTTACTTCCGCAAAACAAGCTATAGGAACCCAGGAACTGCCATACCATAACAGCCCATATGTGGCCTGTAACAAATGTTTCAAGGAAGGTAGAATCCCTTCAATCTCAATAATGCTTTTAGCATGGAAAGAAAGAAAACAATTCAGATGCCTGCCTATCCAGGGCCACCAAACTAGTGATATGTGGCCAGTACATTTTAACACAAGGATCCCAGAACAGCTTCCCCATAGATTTAAAGCCACAGTATCACCTATATGTGCTGTAGGTAGGAAGACTAACGGGCTGCAGAATTAATTCAATTTATTTTCCTCTTCAAACAACAACCAGTCATCATAAACATAATAACCAAAAAGGGAGAAAACGCCATAGAGGAAACAACCTTATAAAGGGGTTGCCATGTCAGTCTAGTTCAGCAAAGCAAACAAGGAGTCCTGTGGCACTTTTAAGATTAACAAATTTATTTATTGCTTGAACTTTCATTGGAGAAAAATCCCACTTCGACAGATGCTCAGACGAACTCACCATTTTGTGCTTGGTTCCTGAAAACTCTGCTATGTATTTTGATAATACAGGACAATATTCAGTGTGTGCTATTTGAAGCAGGACACAGGAGAGAACTGGATACCTCTTATTGTGGGAGTTTTTGGATAATGCCAGCCACCAGAGCTGGCTCAAGGGGCTGTGGTGCCCCTAGCCAACTTTTGTGTCCTTCCACCCTGCCAGCAGCCCAGCACTGGGAAAAGGAGCGGGGTGGGCCAGCCTGAGGCCAAGCTCTGAGCTCCCATCCCACCTCTGGGTTGGCCGATCCACCCCCAGGGGCAGGGCAGGCCAGCCATGGCCACTCGGGCCGCAGGGTGAGTGAGAGGTCCCAAAGTCACACCAGGAGTGTGGCAGTCAACCTTACCTCCCCATTGGGGCCAACCAGCCAGGCCATTGGTTGTGGTCCTAAACTTTGCTGCCCCAAGCCAGTGTCACACTGGCTCACCCTTGGAACGAGCCATGCCAGCCATTCAGTACAATCTGGTCCATTCTAAAAGTAAAATAATAGCTCTTCAGTCTTATTTTGTAAGCACTAGAGATAAAAACATCTGGTCTAGAAATGATTTACCAGTATCTAGAGAAGGGTAAGATTACACTAGAGGCAGCAAATTTACCCCACCTTCTCATTCAACTATGCAGCAGAACTTCAGTAAGGGAGCCCACCAGGTTAGGCGTTAGGTTAAATATCTAGATAAACAGAAACAAGCTGATTGTAAAGTCAGCATTGAAATAACAGATTTTAATCAAATATGATAATAAAGTTTCTTACAACCGTATGAATAAATAACCTGCTTATAGAATGGGGGCTTAAATTGGATCCCAACTGACCCGATTCAACTTCATAAAAAATGTTCCTTGATTAAATTGTGTTTAATTTTAGTATGATGAACTCATGTTCCCCTAAACCCAAAAGGTTTAGTATGATTTTAGTATGATGTACTCATGCTCCCCTAAACCCAAAAGCCTGGAATTACAGCAGCTGATTCTACAAGGGGCATGACAGATGAAAGCTACATCACAAAGAGAAAAAAATGTTCTTTTGGCCTGGATTTATATAGAGTATATAAAGTAATAAAATGCAGGCAATTGACCTGTTACTGGAGGTAATAGCAGGAATTCATTCAAAAGAGCTCCACTGTGATAACTATGGGTTCGTTGGATGTATAATCAAATAAATCTGACAAAGGCTTCCTCTGCTAATACTTTAAGTATGCAGTTAAGATTCAACTACTTTCAATTGTTTTAACCATTATAATTTACCAAATCTAGACTATCAAGCCAGATTCACACTTTGGCTTCTTTGGACTTCATCAGAGATGGAAAAAAAACAGGCACAACCCATACTATTGAACCTGGTCAGCTTGTGCATATATCACTTTTTGCATTATCAGCTCTTGTATGTGCAAAGTAAGCACAGTGTTCTGGTAAATGTATCCTATTAGTTTTCAACAGGTTGACACCTTGGTTTATCTTCTGTGGACAGGGATTTAAACGTTGGAGGAATTGCTGCAATATGCCTTCAGAAAAAGAAAGCATTTTAAGTAACAATTATATGCATCACTATTTGCTCAATGCTTTAGTCCTCCCTTTAGAGAACCCATTTGTGTACTTAGCATTGTAAACTGATTATTGCCCAAATCAAACTAATTGACCAATTAGCTGAAAGTAAAGGTAATTTAGACATTGTGAACATTGTGTAATTTGGGTTTACTGTCAGTTCATCAACTAATACTGATACAGTACATCCACCAAAGTGCATCAGAGAAGAGAATAAAACAGGCCTATCTCAAAAACTAATTGTTAAATATTGTTCTACCTATAAGAATCTTTTTCATTGTCCTGGTACTTGCTATAAAGTAAAACTTATCCACAAGGCAATTTAGAACACACAAGCTTTGGTGTCAAAAATTGTCTTTTTGTTTATTAACCGGAACACACAAATATAAACTGTCTTGCTAAGTTGCTGACTATTATGATAGATAATGCCTGGTATGCTGATTGTATTCCACTCACACTCAGCAATTGGCAAGTATTGAGAAGGGCAGAAGGGGCATTTCTAAACCACTAATTGTTGGGAGTGCTGAATGACAAGAATTGCAAGCAGTAAAGGGTTCATATCAATGGCTTTGGAAGTTTGATTCAGTTAAACCCTGAAAATCTTTGATGCTTATTCAAAGCTTATCAAAATCCTTTGAGCTTTTCTTTCTTCCCTCTTCCTCTCCCTCTCATTCTTCTCCTTTTCTCTGTCCCTTACAGATTTTAGCAACTTGCAACAAACCTCTCAAACTTTCTCCCCCCACCCCATTTTTAGCAACAACTGTCTAAACCCTTATTCAATCTCTAGTTGTCTGTCAGGGCTTGAGCTGACTGCACGATTTGTATCATGCTCCCTCTTGAGCTTTCTTCTGTCAAAGACACAGCAGTAGGCATTGAGAGCAGATTTTTTGAAGGTATTTACATGCTTAAAGATGTAGATATGAGCACTTTAACTCACAGTGAAATCCGTTACTCAGTAATGAAGGGTTTAGTCACTGAATAGGAACCAAAAGGGCCCAGTCCAACTGAGGATGAAATCAAAAACATTTCCCAATAATAGGATGTCTGAAACACCCTGGCTTTTGCAATGCAGAGTTCCAAAGAACGTCATGAGCTCAGCACCAAAATTCATTTCAGTGTGTCAGAATTCTTTTCACTTTAGCCTATGCATATTTCACATAATGTTAGCAGACAGAAGGTTACAGTAACACAAGTACATGGTCAGTGGGAAAGATTTTCAAAGCCAAATTTTAGTTAGGCATACTGCTGAAAGTTAATGAGAATCTGCAGGAAGAGATTTTCAGCATGCCTAAGATAAGGGCCTATACCCTTTCCTGGGCTGATGAACTCTTTGCTCTAGTTTACTAGCGCAAAGGGAACATAAAAACAATTGATCTTTTGATCTGTGAAGTCAAGTGGGATGGGGAAGTCCTCAGCTGCCCACCAGCAGCAGTGGCCAGCAATACTTGAGCAAGTGCATTAACTCCTACTCTGTGTGTGTGCGTGTGTGTGTGTGTGCATAGGTGCCTAAGTCCAATTAATGTCAGTGGGGGTTAGGCACCCATGCACTTTTGAAAATCCCACTTGGTGTCTAAATATCATTAAAATCTGGCTCTTAGTCCCTCTGTACATAAGTTTTCTATCTTATAAAAGGGGATGAAAATACTTCTCTCCCTCTCAAGTGTTTTTGTGAGTTAAAGTACATTAAAGATTTTGAGGTGTTTACATACTACACTAATAGGTGCTATATAAGTTTCTTATGTATATCTGACCATGAACATCAATTAATTTTCTTTAGAAACTTGGATTTTCTTAAGCTACTTCCAATCAGAGTGTCATTTTGATAACAAACCAATAACCCGCCTGACTTTTGACCTCTTATCTATTTCATATCAAAGAAAAATAAACAGACAAAAGAATAGAACATACAAAACTAAATGATTCAATGTATAAATAGTCTGATGTCATGAATCACATGGCAATATTTTTATCGATTCTTCTAGTGACATGCAGCAATTGTACAGGTTTCCATCATGTTCACTGACTGTCAGGACACTGTGTATTGTTTATGTTCACACAACTCAGCCTCACACCTATATTGTGTCAATGCAAAGCATCTATCCTGGATGTGTCTGTAGTGGTCTGAAGTATATTCTAAAAGGAATGTTGTTGTCTCTGCGTGCCAAGGCTTCTTTTCCTATGAGTGAATTCTTACCTATATATAGTATCAGCTTGAGATATCCGCAAATGTCACATAAAGACCTTTTGATTCCCCTTGACCACTTCAAACTGCATACAAGGTAAATGTTTGGCTAGACATTCTTCCAGTTTTATGAATCCAAAACACTCCCAGCCCAGTGCCCAGCTAGATGCCTGAGCAAACAGTTCCCTTGTGCTTTGCAAAGACATTATATAACAGTGACTCAGGAACTCTTTACTCACCTTTTACAAAAACAAAGGTCAATAGAAGACTCCACTTTAAAGCTCCCTCCCCTGATCAAGTGATTCCCAGCTCAAAGTCAAAAATTAATGTCATTCAGTGGAATTAATACATTAGTTAGGATTATTGATCTTTTGGGGTCATCTCTTCCCTCCTTGTCCAGATTTCTAGATCAAGGGGCAGGGCCCCAATTGGCACAAATTGTCCCAGCTCTGTTGAAGTCAATGCAATTATGACAACACATGCCAGCTTCAGTTCTGCCCCATAGTCACCAACTTGCCAAGGGCCCAGTCCTGTAAGTCACTGAACACAGCACCTCACAAGCTGATGAAGCCGAGGCAAAGGAATAAACTTTGGATTTTCTACAAAAGAATAAGCTTCAGATTTTTCAGCAAACTCAGCCAAAGGAATAAACTTCAGAATTTCCAATATTTCCATTGTACATTTGTTACTGGTACCTCCAGACCACACCCAGCACTGGAACTCCTGTGCACCTATTTTTTTTTTTCACTGTATGAAGACACATGGCAGGAGATGGTAGGAAGCATTATCTCCTGCTGTGGAAAGCCCAATCAGTTGCAAAGTCAGTACATCATGAAGCCTTTGTTGGGTTTAGCAGAAGAACAAACAGTCATTTAAAAAGAAGGAAACAAACAGCACAGGAGAAAACACAAGTTTTAAATAGTTTCAATGAGGAAACCTGGGTACAAGTGATCTATTGGGCAAAGAAGGAAATAGATGATTATGGCACATATGTTTTTCTTCTTTTGTATGTCTAGGTACATAGTGGTTGGGAGAATGGTAATACCAAAGCTTCAGGTCCACTGTTCATCCATAACCTTGTGGCTTTAAAATGTCTGCACTATAAACAGTCAAAGTCAGAACCCAGCTGCTGTAAATCAGAGTTACTCCACTGATTTCACTGGAACTAGTCTGAATTACACCAGCTAAGAGTCTGATGCTGTGGTGACTCATCAGTGACATATCAATGAAGTGTTGCAAAATTCCTAGCATAGATAGCTCATTGTCTTCCTCTGCAGCACAGGGCCCTTGCCAGTGAACTCTCTGTTCTTTAAAGTCTTTAAATCATGATCTGAGAACTTTAATTACTCAGTCAAAAGTTAAAGGTTTATTACAGGAGTGGGTAGGTGAGGTATTGTGGCCTGCATTTTTCAGGAGATCAGACTAGATGATCATATTGGTCCCTTCTGATGTTAGAGTCTATGTCTATGCATCTGATGGTCCCATTTCTTCAGTTATTATGAAATGTGGTGGTATGCTGAGAAATTTTACACAAAACACAACTTCCACCTTTGACTGTCAAACTGCACAATCAGCACTTCAAAGAAATGAAATCTTCCACTGGGCTTTGATGACTATTTCTTCATTAAAGCTTTCTCTTGGAGTCACTATTTGTGGTGATATTTCTTGATTTCACTTTCCATTCAGAGGGGTACTGTTTTGGTTAACACTGCAAGCCTTCACTGGGAAGCAAAGCAACTGTGGTAAATGTTATCCCAAAACATATGAAATCTGATGAACAAGCTTAGCCTTAACAATAGAGATTCCTTTCCTTAGAATAAAGAGAATCCTTCCTTAATACTTTCAGAATGTGATATAATCTTTACTTCTGTTAATAGCCTGGGGAAGGGGAATGCTATCGCTTGTTTTTTTTCTGAATTCTTCCCTCAGATAATCTTAGCACGTTCCTCTGAGAGGAAAATATCACTATAGCATAGATTTATTCTTTTAAATTTGCTTTCATTACTAAACACTTCAGGAGTTTTAGAGGGAATCTATTAGTTTTAGTGTTAGGAAAGTGCAGTCAGCTGAATTCATACTGTCTTCACTTGGTTTTAGGTTAACTCTATATCTGTGGCATCTCAAGACTGATCTAAAGGCCTTTGGCTATGTCTGCACTAGCGAATTAGTCCAGATTAAGGAGGCTTAATCCAGACTAATTTGCTCCCTGTCTACACTGGGTTTTGCCTAATTAGAACTGAAAAAAGCAAAGCTTAGTTTGAATTTATTTCTAACTTTAGTTCAAACTAGCGTGATGTAGCCATGCTAGTTCGAACTAAAAAGCTTGAACTAAGCAGTTAGTTCGAACTAACTGCATTTTTTAGTTTGAATTAATTTTTAGTTCAAACTAGCTGTGCTTCCATTAACTTCAAATGTTTTCAGATCAAGCCAATAGAGCAGCTTCTCAAACTTAATTTGATCAGGCCCCTCTTTTTGCGTCTGTAGTCATTTATGCCTAGCCTACCCCACTCCAGCTCTGAAGTCAGAGCAGAGAGCTGTAGACTGGGTGTCTGGCTCTGACAAGAGCAATGCACCAGCAGTAACATACACGTAAGAGTGGCAATATGAAAAGTAATATTCGGCAACATCATTTTTCACAACTGATTTAGCACCCCATTGCCACCTTTACTTCTGAGCTGCAGCTGCCACCCTGAGACTGACAACCATCATCCTGCTGCCTTCCAGGGAAGAACTGTGGTGGAGAAGGAAAACCCAAGCCACCCAGTGAGTGACTGAGGATGCGGGGTGGGGACAGAAAACTCAAATCTGGATTGCAGGGCTTCAGCTTTACCTTTATCCCCCAATGCTTGGGTGTACCAGGCCCTTCTGCAGGAGCACCAGACTCCCAGGGCTGACAGCCAGATCTCTTCAATCAGCCAGTCAATCAATTAAGCACACAGTTCATGTTTCCCTTGATACATTCTTGGGCTTTCCCAGGGAGCCTGCCCCATCATTCCAGAACCTGTGCAACAAAGGAGAGTGAAACAAGGTTTCTGAACAATTCTTGGACCTCCATATTGTGCTTACAAAGAATCTCTATTGAAAACATTGTCCTTGTATTCCATTGTTGATCTGTTCTTTAACCTACTTCCCCACCTGTCCTATTTCTATCTGCGTCTGAGGTATTTCTAAGGTGCATGTAGGAGCTCAGGCCCCTATAGTTTGAGCTGCACAGATGGATCTTTGCGTGCAGGTGGAACTCCATTGGCCTATATTTTCACACAAAAGGAAGGTGATAGTGGGCTTGAGAACAAATTGTAAAATTGTCGACATCTGAATCAGATATCAGATTTATTTAGATTTTTGGCGCTACAAGAGCATGAAAAGGGCTCCCTGGGAAGCATCCATTCTCCCAAGTAGGCTGACCTTTTCTGCATAAATTACCATGCTGCCTTCTGATTTTATTGTCCTAGTTTTGAAGTTAGTTTTGGCTCTTGCACTGGATGGTGCCAAAGAGTGAAGAGAAAAAGGGAACAAGACGCTCAAAGGGGAATATAACTGTAAAGATTTTTCACCTGCAAAAATGGGCGCACATTTTGACCTCCATCAGCAAACTACTTTCTAAACTTCCCCACACACCACACATTTTCACAAGGTGATTTTCCCCCCATCAGAGTTTGATGGTCATGCATTTCAAAGCTGCAAATTTCACAAGGATGGAGTGTCTGATCTTCCTCCCCACACTGATCTTGGAGGTTGGTTCCTCAGGCATAAAGGGTCGGTCCAGTTTCCACTGAAGTCAATGGGAATCTTTCAGTTAATTTCAAAGGGAGCTGGGTCAGACTTATATGGAAGAGATGTGCTAGAGATTTAATTCCAAACAGACAGACTATGTTGAAACTAATAAGGCATTATCAATTCTACCATAAAATGATATGCCATGAGAAACAGGTTATTTATACATGTTAGGGCCAGAAGAAACCATCAGCTTTAGTCTGATCTCCTGCATAGGCATAGGATTTCACACAGTTATCCCTGTACTGACATGAATAAGTTGTCTTTAACTGAAGCCTACCTTCCAGAAAGGTAGTCAGTCTTGACCTGAAATCTTAAGATATGGAGAACCCACACCACTTCTCATTGTTACAATGTTTATCACCCTCACTGTTTGTGCCCAATTTCCAGTTTGCATTTGTCTGGATTCAACTGATTTTGTTATGCCTTTTCCTGAGAGATTAAAGAACCCTTCAAAACCCAGCATTTTCTCCCTATACAAGATACTAAAATAATATAATTGTCTCCTTTCAGTCCTCCTTTTGTTAAACTAAAAGGATTAAGCTCTCACAGTAGGGAATTTTCTGCAGCCTTTGAATCCTTTCTGTGACTCTTTTCTGCATCTTCTCCAGTTTCTCAGCATCCTTTTTAAAATGTGGATACCAAAACTGTACACATTATGTTAGTATCAGTCTCACCATGCTATATACAGAAGTAAAAACCACCCGCCCACCTCTACTCACTATTCTCCTCGGGATTGCATTAGCCCTTTTTGCCAGAGCATCACACTAGCACTACAGTGCTAGGATATTATGAAGAAAAGAGGAAAGCAGAGTAGAAATCAAGGCATCAGAAACTCAGCTCAGACTAAATTAAACATGAAGGGTATGTCTATACTGGAGGTTCTGTTAAGTCAACTTAACAAGATCAACTTTAAGTAGACTTAAAGTTGACCTTGTTCAGTTGACTTAGAGAGTCCACATTGAAAACTCCTGCTGACTGCCTGCATCCACACTGGCAGGTGCTAGGTTGCTGGTGGAGTGGTACGTTGTGGGTAGCTGGAGGCCAGTTAGGTCAGCGTAAGGGCTTTCCTCATCTACACTGGCTTAAGTCAACTTAATAAGGTTAACTTACACATTAAGTTGACCTTAAGAGGTAGTGTTATTAAGTCAACTTAAGGAAGTGCTTAAGTCGACTTAATAAAAACCCAGTATGGTTGCGGGGGTCTGTAGGTCAACTTAACCTTCCTTAAATCGACCGAAGGCTCCAGTGTAGACATACATGAGAAGCTGTCTAAACTAGATTTGACTTGGAGAGGTAATTATCATCTTGCATTTTTATAGCTCCTTAAATCTAAGAATTTCCAAGTGCTCTTCCAGCAAGTCATAGAAAGGGAATATTGTCAGTGTTGTTCAGATCTTGACCTTATGTTGACAACACACCTTTGTCCTCCATTATAATATTGCTTGTGAATGCCTCTTTGGATTGTTGAATTTCTGTCATCTGTATTGAACAACACTGATTTCCTAATTTACTTTTAAAATAAATACTGGAAAAAAACCCTGCATACTGAAAAATCATCTAAAACTGTTCCTTGCACCATACTTGTGGAAGGTGGTCTCCAGCGCAATAGGAATATTGCATCTTTTCAGTTTTGCTTGAAAGTGATTTCTCAAGCTATATTACAGTTACTAACTATGTAGTTTATTTCTGTGGTGCTAATCAGTGTGCCAGTTATGAATTTAAATTATAAAAATAAAACACCATTATTCTAAAACAGAGTCTTGTTCCCAGACGGGCAACTCCCAGCATGTGTGCCAACAGTGGCAACATGTCCATTTGGAGTGGCACACAACACCCTCTGCTGTGCCACCAAAATTGCTGCTCCTGCCACCAAAAGCCATTCTGGGTGGCTTTTTTCAGGAGTGACTGGGACATAGTGGAGGGGGAGCGTTCCCGAACATACCTATGCCCCAGGTATGCCACAGAAAAAAGGTGTCTGGAGCTATTCTGGGAACCTGCTTTCCATGGCATGCCTGGGGATGTCTGTACATAGGCACACCACTGAGAGGAGCTGCTTCCAGCAGCTACTTTCTGCAAATGGCTTCTTTCAATGGCATGCCTGGGAAGCATCCCATCACTCCAGCTGTGGCCACCACCAAATTTTCAGGCAGTAACTGCCTTTTTTGTTGTTGTTGTTGTTGTTGTTTTTGTTTTTGGCAAAGGAGGCCACCTCCACCACCTGAAGGTTGGGGACGAGGGGCTGGCCCAGGGATCGGCAAAGGTTGCTGATGCAACTGTAATCTCTTCCATTCTAGAGCTGTCTAAAATAAACATATCATTCTTTATGCAGCTTGTATTGCATTGTCCTTTTTTCTGATCTTCCTTGCAGTTTCCATAATGTGTGAGGTTCCTCTTCCCTCACAGGCCATGCTCACAATTTTTATGTAACTGTAGTTTTGTCAAATCATCTTTTTACCCATTTCAGTTGCTAGAACCAATCAGAAATATTTGCAACCTTAAATTATGTAGAAAAAATGGGTAATAGTCTAAGCAAAGCTCATGTTTCCAACTTCAAAATTCATGTATAAGGATAGTGTTTTAACTTCCTTCTTTATTTGTAATTTATTCATCTATGTGCTTATAACATTCCCATCACCATGGTATCTGGTCACTGCTAGGGGCATTGAAAGCTATGTACTACTGCTCTTGCAGTTCATGGCGTGACTTCAGCGGGAGTTGTGTCAGGCCATAAACAACTGAAAACTATGTGCATGTTTTTTATGGGTTTTTTTCCATAGGGCTACAGTAACCTTGTGAACATATATAAACTCTTCCTATTTTTCTGCATTAGAAAGAAATGGTACGTATGATTCTTTTTTCTCAGAAATAATCTTCTGCTCAATAGTTTTTCAGGAGTAAGAGTCTAGTCTTTTTTTAATAGGGACCTTTTTACAGCAAAAATAGAGTTCACTCTTCTTCACCCATCTGTGGATCAAGAAAGAAATTAACACTGAGCTAATATTGCCTGGGTGTTGCTCAGCAGCAGAAAGGTCAACAAAAGTGACTGTATATTTCATTAGTCCTACTTTGTGGGCAATAACAACCCTCTTGAAACAAGAACTGAAGCTATTGAATGCATAAATCATCTGCAGTTGTTAGTACTCTATTATATGAAAAGAACACAAGAGCATATGCAGTTCTCAAAAGCAGGACATAAAAATTTTACAGAGCAAATACACACAATAAGAAACTATGTTTTAGGAAAGCAATATGTGCAGTGACACCTTAAAATGCAACATGGGTGATGCTGAGCCCTAAAGGATATCTTCCTGCAGAGATACCCATGGCAGGAGTTGTGACCTTCCAGCCTCTCTGGTTCTTGGTGATCCACTGCCAAGGGCACGGGCTAGTCCCCTGCTTGTACTGTTCCTCTTGTCCCCACTTACAGAAGCTTCCTCCCTCCCCACTGGCTAGGCACACTATTCATCCACAACCCTCCCTCTAGTCTCTGCCACATTTCTAAAAGGGCTGTGCTGTGCAAGTATGGAGCCCAAGCAATACAGCTCCCAGCAGCATTAACTTGGATGCAGGTATCTGCCTGGATAATCAACTGCCTCTTTAGAGAATGATTAAATGAGAGCAGCACCCAGCCTTCTTGTTTCAGACCTATCTCTGCAGTTACATCTATAGGGTACATCTACACTGAAAAGTTGTTTTGAAACTAAGAGGCTTATTTCAAAATAACTTTTTTCCTATCCTTGCAGGCATTTTGTTATTATTATTTTGAAATAAACCTTTCCAAGCCATGGAATTGGCTTATTTTGAAATAAGGGCCCTATTCTTTTGCCTGTCTTTCCCTATTTGGAAATAGAGAGTCTAGTGTAGACTCTCTATTCTGAAATAACTCCTACCTTATTTCAAATTAGAGAGTCTTCACTGAACTCCTAATTTGAAACAATAAATTTGAAATAGTGCTAATTCAAAATAGTTATTTCAAATTAAAAGTTATTTTGAATAAATTTTGTCAGCATAGACATAGCCATAGAGCCCCACTGCAAACCTTGGGAAAGCATTTGCTCTGCACAAATTTTACCAGTGGTACAGGAATTTGGCTTGAGTTGCAAAAATGGCAATTAATAAATCATATTTTCTACTTGTAACCCAAGCAAGACGCATCTTGAATGCAAACACAGAACAGCACTATGCAGCTGCACTCCTTGCTCTTTCTTTCTCACTCCTAGGTCATTTTCAGTGTCTCTCCTCAGTGCAAAACTGCACTATGTAAAGTTTTCCCAGTAAGAACACTGAGTGATGGGTAGCAAGAAAATCAATTCACTCAACCCCTTTCTCATGCAGTTATTAAGCATATGTATAAAGATTTAAATCTGGATTTTCTATCTGGTTGACTCTCCTTCACTGGTATTCTTTCTTCAAGGTATCGAATCACCTAAAATGCCTATTTTTACTTTGAAGTTTACAGTACTAGTTTCTACATGGAAGTGTAAGGCAGGGATTCTCTAGTTTTGCTCTTCCACAGAGAATTTCCATAAGAGAAAGATCTCCTCAACCATCTCAACTCTCAGCACCCCAACCTCCCATCACTTAGTTGTCAGAATATTTCACAAGCACTCCATTGTGCTCCACAGGCTGCTAATACAAGGGATTTCTGAACAAAAAACTGTGCATTCACTTATTTCTTTGAAGTACACCCAGTGGCCAGTCTCAAAGTGCCACACAACTCCTTGTTGCTTTTTTGCTGGACTAGACTAACACGACTATCCCTTTGGAAATTGACAGATCCATTTCTACATTGCAGCTGAAGTCATTACAAGCTATGACCTACTGTGAAACTGGATTCTCTACTTACTTTCTTGTTGATGTAACCCTTCTGCCAGGGCAAGTGGCAGAGCAAGGGCCGAGTTCTATATCTAGGGGTTTCCAACAGCAACTGGCTCAAGCCCCCACCCATTCTCCTGGGAAATAATGCACTATTCCCTGGGCACCCTAGAGTGGTAATGCTTTCTCACCCACAAGCAGAGTCCGAGTGTAGAACATAGATCTTTTAGTGGCAGCATAAAAGAATGTATAGATGTAATATTAAAACCAGCACTGGCTTGAAGAATCAGTGCAGGACAGGATTCCCACAAAACCCAGTATAGCACTCACTTGACCCCAGTGTGTGTAGAAAATGTCCTTCACACCCACTGTCTGCTGGCCCCACCTGCTGGTCACTCACACCCTCCACTGCCTGCTTGCACCATCTGCTGGCTCCACCCGCTGTTTGCTGGCCCTGCCTGCTGGTCACTCATGCCCTCCACTGGCCGCTCACACCAGCTGCTGGTCACTGATGCCCTCTGCTGGCTGCTCACACCACCTGCTGGCTCCACCCATTATCCACTGGCATAGCCTGCTGGTCACTTATCAGTGATTTCAGCTCTTAGGACACCACAGACAGCTTCTCTAATCAAAATAACAAAAAACACTCATAAGGAGTCATCAAGTCTATCTTTTAACAGTAGAGCAGGGACAAGGCATTGCCTCAGTCATTGCTCTTCATCAGAGCTATACTATCCCAACTCCATTCTCAAGGCTGAAACAAAGAGTTGCCCACTCTTTCAAGTTCTGTGCTGCTGATGGTGACTTTTCCAACAAATAGGCTAAACAGAGGTTATACAATCAAAGGATAGTATATTATGGAAAAAACAATATTTTATTTCCTTCCTCAGTTAAAATACAGGTATTGACAGATTTGTGATCAAATCAGCCCAAAGACAATTTATCGTCATGCCCTGCACCTGCATAGTGAGATTATGCTAATAACTAATTGTACTCATGTAAATACAAAGCCCATGCAAATCAATTGCCCCCCTTTTGGCTGTTAAACACAAGGGGTGTGTTCACACAGCAGTCTTATTTCGAAACAACAGAGGTTGTTTCAAAATAAGAAATGCCATGTTCACACGACGTACCGTTGTTTTGAAAGAACTTAAACCCCATTTGGTGATGAAACAATGTTGTTTCACAACGATTGTTTTGAAACAATCCCGTCTGAACATGTTATTTCAAAATGACAGTGACTTGTTTTGAAATAACTGTTGTCCGAACATGCTATTTCGCTTTCAGCTTTTTTCCTTAATTCGAATTAACATTTTCTTAATTCAAATTAACTTATTTCGAAATAACCCCCTGTATGTGAACATAGCCAAGGAGTGCCCAGCCTCTAGACCCACATTAAATTAATACAATCACACTCTTCATGATTAGATTAGTCTCTGTTTTCCACATAGCTCTGATTTCAACAGAGTTACACTGGTGTACATAAGGAGAGAGGAGAATCAGTCTGATTACCTGTTCATCTGGGAGGGTTGTTCTTATTTTTTTTGTTTGTTTGTTTGTTTTTTAATGATAGTTATCTAAGTTTCTATTTGGAAAGAATTGTTCAGAATTGAAAGCTGACTCCAAAGGTCTATCTCAAAATCCTATTCTTCAGGTACAGCTTCCTTCTATTCAATTTTCAGAGTAAGAAATACACTGTGCTCCCTGCAAGGTGCTCAGCACAGAAGATCCCTGGCTTCAATCTCTCATGAAGCTTATGGGCAACCTTAAACCTCATTTGCACAATCATTGACAGATGCAGATACTTTCTGCACAAATGGAAAATTAAAGATGCTTCAGTGGGCAGCTATGGTCACCAAGGCTATGCCTAAACTGGGGGCTATTTTAAGTCAGCCTTGTTAAGTCAGCTTAGGGGTATGTCTACACTAGTAGATATATCCCAGGCCCAGGCTCGGGTTCCACCCCCTACCACCCCAGAGTGCGATCTGATTCCAGGGCCCTAAGCCAGCCCCTGGGGCCTGATCTGGCTCCTGCAACTGAGAGCCCGATCCAGCCCCGAGCCCCTTGCTGCCGGCAGTGGGGCTAGGAGCCAATTCCTGCCACCAGCAGCAAGGGACTGGGAGGCTGATCATGTGAAATTGACCATACTGGGTCAATTGCATTGCCTGGTGTGGGTTGGAGCAGGACCCCCAAGGTGAGGTTTGCTCCCAGCCACCTGCCAGCGGTGGCAAGCAGCGTGGGGCCAGACTGGGCTCCAAGCCACTTGTGGCAAGCAACTCAAGGCTGAATCCAACTCCGCACTGCTTGCTACCAGTGGCAGGAGCCAGCTCCCAGTCTCCACCGCCTGCAGCAAGAGTCGGCTCTCAGCTGCTTACCACTGGCAACTGGAGTCAGATCTGGGCCCCTGAAGCCAATCAGAACCCAGGCTGGGGCCCGAGGCTCCTTGCCCTGTAAAGTTGACTTAAAAGCGTAAGTCGACTTGCAGGGCAGGTTTTTTTTTAAGTCAGCTTAAGCAAGTGCTTAAGTCGACTTAATAAATACAAAATTTGGCCATGGAGTTGCTTAAATTGACTTAAGCCAGGTTAAGTCCACTTAAGCCTCCAATGTAGACATAGCCTGAGAACAGATCATGGAACATATAACAACTCAGTGCCCCCAATTCACAAATATAGAGAAGCCATCAAAGCAATAGACTCTGCCACTCCAGACACAATTATCCAGCTTACCCTTCTGTACATAAAATTATAGTTGTTGCTCTACATTTACATCAGCCAGAAGAAGAAGAAGGAATGCTATGCCATGAGAGCAAACTACTGGAACAAAGTCAAGAGCCATATCATCAGAAACCCTCTATCAAAAAGATCGACTATACACAATGTGTACAATTGAGACAACCAGAAAAGTATTCATTGTGTTCTTTCTATTAAACAAAAATATAACTGCAATTTTGTGTATTAGTGCTAGCTAAACAGGTGATGTACTGGATAGCCTAAAAGCTACTGTGAGTTTTATGCATAGAAAAATGCTTCTTTGGTTTCATGAGGCTGTTATTTCCACTATGTATGTCTTATGAAAATACAATTAGTTTTAAAATGTGTGCAATGAAAGCAATATTTAGATGATATATTTATTTAAGAATCCTACTCTAAGTATAATAAATGCCTTAATTGGGAATAGAAACAACTTCACATATTCAAAGCCAACTTTCTCTTGTTGATATTATACCCTGGTGAGATGAAGAGGTCCAGTTTGAATATTCTGAGCATTTTTTCCCCTCAGATCTGTATACTTTGCAATAATGTAAAGCTATAGAGAGAGACTTTTACACTAATTATGGGAAGAGGGAACCTCAATCACCTAGAGAAATGATGGCTTGCATCATTATTTCCATGATAGCTCTGGCACCATCACAGGAAGAGATGAATGCTTTAGTAGGTAGGAAGGGCAGCTTGCCTAATGTAATAAGTCATTTTGATGAAACGTTTACTGCAAATGAAAGGAAATAATTAGGAGAGGAAAATAGAAGCTTGTCATTTGGAAAGCTTGAGAAGTTAGGGGAAGTTGTACATTTGCTGATAATTGCAACAGATCTGAACTAAAAATTATGGACATCTAACTTGATTTGTAGTAGTTGGGAAGAGTCTTGTGTCTACAAGGATGTGTAAAAATCCTGTGGGAGTTTCAGATCTAACACTGACAATATTTTAGAACACCGTAAGCTTTGCTGTTAATGGTGAACTGCATTGATAAACTGAAAAATTAGTTAAGTTCATATTTACATGCTGAGTGATCCCACCAGCGAACTGTGGGGACATATGCCAAAGAAAAAGGTACAATCTAGCCTTCTACAAAAATAGCTCCCGTTTGTGAAATCTTTCCAGTACTTCCTGGTTTGCTTAGCACATCCTAGAAAACAGCATTCTAGGGCAGTTCAGTGGCAAAGGAATCACAAGATTTCACCTGAGTTGTTGCAGAATTACTGCTGTGGCTGTAAGTTGACCTAACATAGGTTACCTTAAGTCTGTAATGGCCGCATCCTCAGTCTCCATGTTAGCTTTTGAAGTTTATCCAGTATTGCCAATGCGTAAGTTTTTAATTACAAGCCTCCTGATCTAGTGGGTTTTTTTCCTTAAAGCCCCAGCTTCTGGAAAGATATTACATAAGAATATCAGCTTTTGTTTCAAAACAAAAGAAAGTACTAGCCCTCACAGATATAGAGAAAAGCTTAAGCACATGAAGAAAGTGCAACCTAAGGCAAAGAAAAGAAAACATATTTAAAAAAAAAACTCATTGCCTTATGAAAGTTTGCAAAATAGCTAGGAAGCAAAATAGTTTGCAAAACAGCCAGGCACTTTTAGATTTTGTACGTTTTTAAAAATTTGTTTCTGTGTAATGCTCAGCATTGCTCTGCAGTTCTAGCACAATAAATCCTCTTTGCTGGCCAAAATAACACCTTCATGTTCTTGCTGATGCTCAGTCAAATATGCACCTATTTCAAGACTATTGAGAAGCTTGACCCTGAGAATCTTATTGTAAGCCAGCCCAGTCCTCAGGACCCATTTCATCGCCCCACTCCCTTTCCCCACAAGAGTTCACAATCTAAAGGTTGCAAAGTTGGCATAAACAGAGGTGGGCAAAATAGGACACATTTTTAATGCACATCACTTTTGAAAAAATTGTTTTTTTCACCAGAAAATGTTGAATTTCAAAATGATGCTCTAGGGAAAAGCTATTTTTGGCCTGCCTTGCCCTCTGGGCTACATCTCCCAGAAAGTGGCACACAAAAGTTAGCCATTGGCTTTTATCTTTACCCACATACTCATGTAAAATATTGCTTTACCATTCCAGAAAAACAGGTAAGAAAATGGGCAGTTGGGTTATACATGAGCTGAAGGTTCTTAACGAGTTTGAACCATCCCAGACGATACCACAGCACAGCTTGTGACTGAACTTTGTGACTTTGTGGTCACCGACAACCACTTCAGATTTGAGGATCATTTATATCTCCAAGTCAGTGGCACTTCTATGGGCACCCGCATGGCCCCACAATATGCCAACATCTTTATGGGCGACTTAGAATAACGTTTCCTCAAGTCTCATCCCAAAACACCTCTTCTTTACCTACACTACATTGATGACATCTTCATCATCTGCACCCATGGCAGGGACACTCATGAAGATTTTCACAGAGATTTCAACAATTTCCACTCCACCATCAAATTGAGCCTGGAACACTCCACACAGGAGATCCACTTTCTCAACACTACAGTACAAATCAGGGATAGACACATCAACACCACTCTATACCGCAAACTTTCTGATCGGTATAGTTACCTACATCCCTCAAGCTTCCATCCTAAACACACCACACGATCCATTGTCTACAGCCAAGCCCTAAGACATAACCACAGACAGAGACAGACATCTTGAGAATCTTTATCAAGCATTCTTGAAACTACAGGACCCACCTGGGGAAGTACGAAAACAAAATGACAGAGCTAGATGGGTACCCCAAAGTCATCTACTACAGGAGAGGCCCAAGAAAGAAAACAACAGAACACCACTAGTCACCACATACAACCCCTCAAGTCAGACCTCTGCAACAGATGATTGAGAACATACAGCCTATTCTAAAAGATGATCCCTCACTCTCTCAAGCCTTGGGAGACAGACCTCTCCTTGCCTACAGACAGCCACTCAATCTTAAACAGATACTCACCAGCAACTACAGATCTAACAGAAACACTGAAGCGGGCATACACCCCTGCAACAAACCACGCTGCCAAGTCTGCCCACATATCTGCACAACAGATACCATCATAGGTCCTAATCAAGCCTGCTACTCCATCAAAGGCTCATTTACCTGCTCATCTACTAATGTTATCTATGCCATCATGTGCCAGAAATGCCCCAAAACCTTGTACATTGGACAAACAGGACAATCGCTGTGCAAAAAAATAAATGAACATAAAGCTGATATCAGAAATCACAAAACAAAAAAAGCCAGTTGCTGAGCACTTCCATCTTTCTAATCCCTTGATAAATGATTTGTTAATGACCGTCGTCAGAGATGTGGCTGGGACATCAAGACTTCAAAGAGAAACAGCTGAATTTGAATTAATAGGCAAGCTAAATTCTGTGAAAGCAGGACTGAATCGAGACTATGGGTTCTTTTCCCATTACAAAAGGTAATTTGACTTTAGGCTTCCCATGGTTTGAACCTAACAGCGGTTCTGATTTGCTCTTACTGTATGACCTGATGCTATGTTTTACACCCCTTTGCATTTATCTTCATTCCATTCTGTAAGTTCATCCATCTTTGAAGCATCTGAGGAAGTGGGATTTTCTCCCACGAAAGCTCATGCAAAAAATAAATCTGTTAGACTTAAAGTGCCACACGACTCCTTGGGTTTTTTTGCTGGACTAGACTAACACAGCTATCCCTTTGGAAATTTCTGTCAATAAACATGGCAGATCCTTTCTTACTCCACAGCTTCCCTTCCTGCCTTCAGATACATCCTCTCCATCTCCAAATTTAAGTAGCTGCTTAGAGAGTTCTCTCAGGGAGCTGAGTGCAGCAATAACTGGTCTACTCCACAAGAATTGTTTAAGACGCGGCCAATAGGAGCCACATCCCAGAATATGAAGAACAGGCTTCCAAAGACAAAGTGTGATGTTCTGGTGGGAGAAAATGCAGCTGACTTATACCTTAGGATCATGCAGAACCTTTCTCCGTTTCTTGGCAGCATCACAAAGCAGAAGTCCCTGGCTCCTCCTCCTCTTGTCACAGGGAGGTACTGTGGCTAGACCATGGGACCAAGGGTCAAGAAACCTGAATACTATGCCTGCCTTTGCCACTAACATTCTGTGCGACCTTGTGCATGTCACCTCTATGCCTCAAATCAAATCAAATCAAATCATAGGGTTGAAAGGGACCTTGTGAGATCATCAAGTCCAACCCCCTGGGAATTGAACCCAGGACCTTCTGCATGTTAAGCAGAGGTGTTAACCACTGGGCATAATGATGACAACTTCCTGTGTAAAACACTTTGGCTATGTCTATGCTGGCAATTTAGGTAGAATTAAGGAAGTTTAATTCAAACTAAATAAGTCCCTGTCTATAGTAGACTTTCATTAAGTCAGTTTCAGAAATTCCTTAATTTGACTTAATGAAAGCTTCATTTGAATGAATAAGAACCACCTGTTAGTTCAAATTAAGCCTTAATTTGACTCCTTAGTTGAACTAAGGACAGTGTAGACCTGGATTAACCCTTAATTAGATTTTTATTAAGGTTGAGTTAAGGGCAGTTAGGTAGAATTAACAAAGTGGAGCAAGTCAACTTAACTTTAAGTGAACTTAGTCCACTTTGTTAATTCTTCTTAATAAGATTGTGTTTAGTTCATATTAAAGTCAAATTTATTAGTCTGAATTAACTAATTTGACCTAAGTTTTTCTAGCGTAGACATAGCCTTTGGGATCTACCAATGAAGAGTGCTATGTTAGAGCTAAGAATTATCACTACTACTTCTAGTTTTTTCCTCAGCTGAAGTAGTTCATATCCTGTATTTAAAGAGCTGCAGAACCAGAGTTCCAGTCCATGATTCCCCTGTGGATGATTACTGGCCTGACTCCCAGATGGAACTGACTTGGAGGCTGAAGTAGTTTCGGGACAATGGCAATTCAGTGTAAAGTTTCTCACATAGTTCTATGCCCATGCCACATCCGGACTTAGAAGCATGGAAGACTAAGGTTTGGAAGGGATCTCAGGAGGTCACCTAGTCTAACCTCCTAGGCTATGTCTACACTAGCAAATTAGTCTGGATTAAGGAGGCTTAATCCCAGATAATTTGGTCCCTGTCTACACAATGCTTTGCTTAGTTTGAACTAAAATTTTTTTAGTTTGAACTAAACAAACCTTAGCTTGAACTAGTTAGTTCAAACAGTAAGTTCAAACTAAGCACTTAGTTCAAATTTTAGTTCGAACTAGCTCAATGTAGGTGCACTAGTTTGAATTAAATAAGTTTGAACTAAGTGGTTAGTTTGAACTAAAAAGCTACAGTTAGGTCCAACTAACTTCGGGTTAGTTCGAACTAACCCAGAACTGCTTAGTTTAGACTATGCAAGCCTGAACTAAACTTTCAGATGTAGACATAGCCCTAGAGACTTAGGGTATGTCCACACAGGCTGCTTATTTTGAAACAACAGAGGTTGTTTTGAAATAAGAAGTGGCATGTCCACACGACACACCGTTATTTTGAAACAATGGGACCCGTTGTTTCGAAATGACAGCTGTTATTTTGAAACCATTAAACCTCGCATCTAATAGAAATAGTCGTTGTTTTAAAACGGTTGTTTTGAAACAACGGTGTTCGGACACGTTGTTTTGAAACAACACCATTGTTTTGAAACAACTGTTTTGAAACAACATGTCTGAACGGCCTTGTTTCAAAATAACCATTTTGAAACAACGGCTATTTTGAAAGCAGGCTTTCCCTTAACTCGAATTAACAAACTGTTAATTCGAATTAACTTATTTCAAAATAAGGACTTTATTTCAAAATAACTCATTTTGAAATGGGTTATTTCAAAATAATGATGTATGTGTGGACATAGCCTTAGGGAAGATCTGCTATAGAAATGTAATGGTCATTTAAACTTCAATGCCTATTCCATCCTTAGCCTTCTATTAACAAGGGTCTACCAATGCTAAGTGTAATATCACCTCTTAGGTACACATATTAGTTTTCAAAGACATTTGAAGCTCATCAGACTTACAACAAACTTTACAAGAGATTATATTAGTATATTATGAGGAACAATCTAATTTTAAACTGTACATAGAATTAGAATCTGGAAGGGTCAATTAATGGCAATTTTGCTGGTATTTTTCATATAACTTACTGTGCAGCCCACTAGGGCAGTGGTTTGCAAACTTTTTTTCTCATGACCCAGTTGAAAAAAATAATATATGCCCATGACCCAACAATTAGGTCTTTGAGCAATGCTTTCCAGTCTTTTGGTGGCCGCAGCAGGGGGTGCAGTAACCCAGTGCTTGAGGGTCTGTGACCCAGTACTGGGTCCTGACTTTAAGTTTCAGAACCACTGCTCTAGGGCACATAGTCAGCCAGATAACATATTTTTAGAACTGAATATATTACAACAGTTGAAGTACCTCAGAGGTTTTATATTACAATTCTGATTCATGTAATGAAGACAATACAGGGAACATCTCATGTCAATCTGCCTGTCCGTGCTTTCCCCTTCCAGTCCTTCAAAACAACTAGATAAATGACAACACCACCATATTTAACACCATTATTCTGCTCTAAAGAAATTCAGCATACATCTACAATCAGGTTGTCATCACCTCCTAATAAGTTAACAACAGTACCTATAAGCCAGGTCAGTCACGGATGTTTCAGAAATTCGTATCAGAAAAGTAAAGAAGGTTTCTACTAAAAAAAAGACTATTTAGAGTTTTTTGGACAAGATGTTGTAGAAAAGGTAATGCCATAAAGTAAGTGGAGGGTAGAGGCATGTGTCATACCATACTGACTTTGAGAGACAAAAAAAGTACCATTTTGTGTATGTATCTAGCTTTTGGTTTTCTGTAGATGAAGGTATAGAGCTGCTCCTCAACTGCAAACCTCACTTTTTACTTCAAACAGGGAGTCTTGGATTCCCTGCCCTATATATCACTGAGAAGGGAAATTACTTTGGAGGGGGATAGTCTTTTTTGTGATACTCTCATGAGAGTAACAGGGTCTCCTTGGGTGACTCACAGCTGGAAAAACAGTGAGATGAGAAAGCAGAGACCTTTCCCCCCAGGCACAAAGCTGAGGCACAAAGGCTGTGTCTACACCTGAAATTTTAGTTTGGACCTGCTAGTCCAAAATAAAAGAGTTTGAGCTCATTTCAAACTAACCTGACGTTAGTTCGAACTAACTGGGAACTTTTTAGTATGAGCTAACTATGTGTTCTAGTTCGAACTAATGCTTAATTCAGAGGCGTCGCTGGAGGGGGGCAATGGAACCGGGGCACGGGCCCAGCCCCCGCCCCCAGGGCAGGCCATGCCCCCAGCCAGAAGGCCACACCCCTGGGGAGAGGCCCCACCCCCTGGCCAGGGATAGGGCCAGGGGGAGGCCATGCGGCCATGAACGGCTAGGCCGTGGCGCAGTGCTGCTAGAAGCGGCAGTGGGCGGCCAGGCCCCCGATCCCCGGCTGGGGACCGGGCCACTGCGGCTGCCGGTGGCTAGGCACCGGCTCCCCAGCAGGGGACGGGACTGCCGCCTCCGTGGCCAGCCGGCCAGCCAGGCCCCGGATCCCCAGCCGGGGATGGGGCTGCCGGAGATGGGGCCGCCGCAGCTGTGGGCAGCCAGCTGGGGATCCGGGGCCTGGCTGCTAGCAGCCGTGGTGGCCCCATCCCTGGCCAGGGATTGGGGGCCTGGCCGCCTGCTGCTGAGGGCGCGGGTGCAGGCCCAGCTTCTAGCGGCTGCTTCTGGCCGCACCGCAGCTGAGCCACTCGCGGCGGCGTGATCTCTCCCTGACCCTATTCCTGGCCAGGCGTGGGGCCTGCCGGGCAGCCAGCCAGGCCCCAGATCCCTGGCCAGTGATGGTGCCGCTTCCGCCGCAGCCGGCTGGGGATCGGGCCCCGGATCCCCGGCCCGATTGGGCTGGAGATCCAGGGCACCAGCGTTGGGACCTGGGGCATGTGCCTCAGCGTGCCCAATGCTAGCGACACCACTGGCTTAATTCAAACTAGAATGCGTGACTAGTTTGAACTAATGGCTTGGTTTGAACTTAGTTTGAACAAACCCTTAGTTTGGGTCCTGCCTGCACTTAATTTGAACTAAAGCGTGGAAATCCAAACTAACATTTGTACTAACTCATTCGGACTAAGCTTTGCCTTGTTTGAACTAAGAAATTTCTTAGTTCGAATAATGAAAGCCTACTGTACCCATGGGCTAAAGTAGTCCAGACTAAGCTTCCTTAGTCTGGACTAATTTGCCAATTTAGACGTAGCCAAACATCCCCCATATCCACTCTCGAAAAGGAAGCAGAGGAGGAACCCGAGTTCCTCACTGTCCCCACCCCAAACCTTTGTCTTACTTGCTTTGCTCTTGGAGGGTTCATGCTGCAACCTGAGTCCAAGCCTCCCTTATCTCTTTCTTATGCCTGTGGATTGGTGAAGTTAAGTGCAGACACTATCCCCACAGAGACAGAAATTGGCATACACACAGTCTGCTGGAGAACTAAGTTCTATGAAATCCCTTCTTCCTGAGTTTATGCAAGACTTAGTGGTTAGATGTCTAAGCAGCTGTATTATACCCTCTTCTAGCTCAGCCTCATTCTCCTTAGAATTGTTCAGGTGCCCAAAGAGCTCACATTCATTGGAGTATAAGATCCCTGCACCCATAGCACTTTGCTTCTTGGCATTTAGATAATAACAATCTAGAATTTTAAAATATTAAGCAGAACATATTAAGTAAAAACAGATCTAAATAAATGCATTGCTTCAATTCTTGTGAATTTGAAAAAGTAAAAGTAACAGCTTCTTTGAACTGCAGCTCCCAGCTGACTGGCTGAATTTCTCTGTGTTGAGCCCTTTAATGTTCTTTGCTTTCTTCTTACCAAGCATCACTGCACTCTTACACAGAGCTGGGCAAATACTTCCAAATAGTTCTATGAGCATCCTTTCAAATTTTTAAATAAATTCACTTTGATTGTACTCAGGACCACTTTCTTTTTTGTGTTCACTTTCTGTGAAGTGTCTAGCAAATGAATTTGCTGATAGGAGTTTTTCACCAAATACAACCAGTTTCAAGCAGAGTCGGGTCGACTGATAAACTAATAAGGCAGTGGCTTTGGGCACCACTGCCTTAGGGGTGGCTGCAGCACCACACTTGGGGCAGGGCAGGCTGGCTCAGAAGCCAGACTGACACTCTTGCCCCTCCTGCAGCCGGCCACTCTGCCCCCAGGGGTGGAGCAGGCCAGCGCATGGGGCAGGCTGTGCTTTTTCACCTCGCCTCTGGGCTGGTCCTCCCCACCCCCAGGGAGGAACAGCCGACCCAAGGGAGGGGTCAGAGAGCAGAGCCCAGCCTCTGGGCTAGCCCACTGCACACCTGAGCCAGCTGTTCTCTGCCCTGGGGGCGGGGTGAGCCAGTTGGAGTGGAGACTGGGTTCCACGCACCCCCCTGGGGGGGGTGCAAAACCAAAAGCCAGCTTGGGGCACCATAGCCCCTAGAGCCAGCCCTGGTTTCAAGCAGATTATGTGTAGACATCAAATTTCAAATTCAGGACTTTACCCAGAAACCTGATTCTGAGAGTCACATTCACCCGACTAGAAAATGCAGAAATACATTATGGCCAGTGAGTGAGTCTGATCAAAACAGGCCAAATTTCAGAGGCTGAATAGTAAATACTGGTGGAGGGGAGGACTTGTTTGCAAACTGTTTACAGAACACAAGTCTGATTATTCACTGCTTTGCACCTTGAGTTGTCACTTGTCCCTGCTCACAATAAATATAAACTATCGGTAGGTGTATAATGCTTCCATTCTGACAGTGAAGTCTGTAAGCTCATAAAATCTTCCCTGACATGACTACTTATGAATAAAGCACAGTGAACTCTAATGATACAATAACAGTGCTAGATGCCAGAGATGAGTGGATAAATAGGAGGTCTCAGATGCAGAGCAAGAAAAAAGTGTCACTTTTGTCCCAGCTCTGATATTATCATGGTCATAGTGTCTGAGCAGCTGGTGGAGGGGCTGGGGCTGTCACCCCTGGAGAACTGGCTTTTGTACCTAGGCTATTTCTACACTAGGAAAAGTTAGTTAGAATTTCTTAATGCAAACTAATAAGTTCAAAGTTAGTTCGAACTAAACTCAAACTTATTAGTTCAAATTAAAAACGTGGACTAATTCAAACTAACGTTAGTTCGAATTGGTCCACTTTGTTAATCTGAACTAACTGCCCTTAGTTTGAATTTATTAAATTCAAATTAAGGGTTAAGTCTTGTCTATATCATCCTTAGTTCAAGCTAAGGATCGAATAAAGGGCTTAGTTCGCACTAACTGGCAGGTCTTACTAGTTCAAAGTAAGCTTTCATTAGTTTGAATTAAGGAATTCTTTAATTTGAACTAATGAAAGCCTGGTGTAGACAGGTACTAAACTCATTTGAATTAAGCCTCCTTAATTCAAACTAGCTTGTAAGTGTAGACATACCCCTAGTGACCACCCCTCCCTGTGGCAATGGTGAGCAGCCGGCCAGTGGTCAGAATTAGGATCTTCATTATGGCAGCATTTCTGGGACAGAAGGCTACTCCAACACAAATTATCCCATCCCTTGTTTCTCTAGACCATAAGGATTAGGAAGTTACTGCTCATTGTTCTCCCTCCCACCAATCATACACTGCCCTGGTCTAGCTGCAGTTCCCAATGGAACTGATTTTTTATCCTTCTAGTACATTGCCCTTAATTTTGTACACTCATTTCTCTAATAATATAGCAGAACCTGATTTCTCCAATTGTATGGCTGGCTAGCTAGTTAGGAAGTAGAGGCCCTATTTTGGGGGAGGGACGTGAGTGGGGCCTCAGGGTAGTAGAGTGCTTATTTTAAATCCCAGAGGAATGGGTGGAGCTCACAAGGAAAAAAAGATGTAATACCTCAAAGAAGATGGGAGGGGGAGAGCTTGACTGGCACAGAATGAGTTTAAATGTCACCCAAACTTCCCATTTCTAAACAACCTTAAAGGAACAGAAAGCCTAATCAATCAGAAATTTCAACTAAGATTTGTTGCAATGGAAAAACTGCAAACCCACAACATTTTAATGAATTTTAAATTTTCCAGCAGACATTTTTCCAAACTACATCTCTCTCTGAGCTTTAAATAGGGAAGATGCAACATGAAGGGAACTCCTGCTTCCTTTTTATATTTTTTATGCTTTTTTTAAAAAAAATGGAAAGCACAGAAATGAGAGTGAGATATTAATGATACCTTCAAGCACTGTTCCTGCATTCATAAGGTTTGAAGTAATACTATGTTCAGTAATAACCACTCAGAAGACATAAAAATATAATTACATATTGAGAATAAATATCACCACAAAGCTAGTACTTAACTTTTTTAAAATCTAAAATGTTGGATAGTTAAACTTCTGGTTGCTTACCAAGCAGTTATTAAAAGTTTTACTTGTTGTTACTTTACTGTATTATATTTTTTAACCCTTAACTTAATTAGCCTTTTAGGTTACTGAAGGGGAGCTGTGGTGAGAAATCCCTCTTTAGAATGACCAGACCTCTTAGATATTCCTAAATTGGAAAGACATCACTCACTTTAGTATTCCACACAAAGCTGGTGACTCCTCACTTGTGTCATTGGAAACTACTTAAAATCCAAAAAGACTCATAAAGCTGAGATTACAGGAAAGGATCTTTACCCTAAGGGAATGAATCACACAGATATTTTAAGTTCCTGCTTGAGCAACTTTTTCTGTCTTTTGGGTCTTTGTAATACATAATTCCACATTTGGGCCTTGGCATGTTGAGAGGTTTGAGAAGTACATATATGCTCTCTGGGATGTGTGCTAATTTAAAACTCCCTTGTGATATAGATGCATCGGGCTAAACTGTGTGATATAAGGTTTTGCTAGGAATGTTTTCTGCAGGCAGATGAACAAGGACAGAGAGAAAATACACACAAAAGTTGTGGTGCTCTTTAGACTTTGCTTGAGTGGTGGCTTATTTAACCATTAGGCTGAAAATATTTATTCTCCCTAAATGCACATGTTCAAATGAAGGCTAAGTTGACTCAGTCCTTCATCTTTAAGAGATAAATTGAGTTCCATGCAGCTTATTTTCTGGATTTTCCTTATAAGACCCTGAAATCTGCAGTGCTATCTGCGCCATGTGTATGTACTATTCATGCTCTTGCTTGTGCTAGTGTCACTATACATGATTTCCATTTGTGTCCCCATGTCATGTCATGAATCATCCTGAGTGTTAGTTGGCTGCAGCAATCCAACCCACAGGCCACTCATGATGAGTATGGTCCACTACAATATGTTTATACAGCCCAGGACACTATGAATACAATCTTTACAGTGCTTTACAATCGTTTTTTAAATTTTTATTATTAAAGTGTATCAGGTCCTTTAAAAAAGAAATAGAGATGGGGCCAGGTCATCAGCTGCAGTAAATTAGCTCATGCAGCCTGAATGTTGGTGAGCAGGGAGCACCAAAATAGTCTGGAGGGCAAAGAATATGGAAGCAAATATGTCATGGCATGAAAACCAGATGCGTGACTCAGCTTGCAGAATATTTTTTAAGCATCTATTTTCAATATGATGCTATTGTTAACTTGCTTTTTGGATGGAGGGGGGGGCCTCAGAAAATGCTATATAAAATGCAATATTTTATGACCAGCGTCACTTTGTTTGAAAGAACCATTTTTTTCCCCAATTTATCAATTTCCTGTGCTGCTTTCTCAGGGGTTAGGAGAAAGCACATGAGCCACAGGTACTGACCTTGGCAACTAAAGTGAGATACATATAAAGAACTGTCAAGATTAGCAGCCTTGTTTGATCTCAGGCTGACATGATTTAAAGAGGACAACTAATCTCATACTTGTCAGATCAAAACTCTGGGGGTTTCCAAAGGGACAGAAACCCAGATTTGTCATTCACAGTGAGCTTAGGGTGTCTCAGTGAGCTTTTTTCCCTACATCATGTTTACCAGGCTCTTTGAAAACCTGAATATACCTCCAAAGATGTATGGTCCTGTTCTGTAAATCTTTGATGTGGAAGTACCAATATTAAACCTTGACATCTTTTTGTAGAAGTCAAGAAAAGCATAACTTGGAAAGCTGGTCTTCTAGCACAGAACAATAAGTTAAAAAGTGTCAAAGTGAAAACATGTTAGTAAACTCTTGCCACTCTCCGGGGACAGGAAGTGAAAGGTTAGGGAAAGAAGGATTAAAATATAGCATTGCTTCCCTATTAGTTTCATCACTTCTTCTGGCATGTCTTAATCTAACTTTGGGCCAGGGGAATCTTCTACCATCTGTTTGTACGATGCCTGACCTCACTGGGTCTTCCAAGTGCTAGAAAGGTAGGTGAACTTTGTAGGCCTCCAGAGATTTAAGACTGATAAACCCAATACCCTGTTCTGAAGCACTAGCACTTACAGGATTAGATATATAACCACAACAAATAAAATGCCAAGATCAACTGATACATATTGAAAACAAGTGGGTTTGTCATTTAAACCACAGTTAGGGCTAAAATTGAAAATGACAAAACACAACTGAAACAAGGAAAGGTAAAATCTCTAGAAATGACCAATGGGTAGATTATTTACTAAAAGTGCTGGCTGGGGACAGTATGTATCTATACTATTTTGTCAGAGTTTACCCAGTCTTTATGAGTGAAGGTAGGCCCAGCTATTTCAGAGCAGGTGAGCCCAATCCAGCTAATGCAAGAGGGCTAAGTTACCCCTGTGCCTATAAGAGGCAGAAAATGGGCACAGACTGTGCCTAGGGAAAGGAAGCAGCTGAGCCAATCTGATTGGGCCCTGCTCTAATGATAGATCCCTGAAACAGGTGTCCTGGTGATCCTGAGGTAGCAGCCCCAGGTTTGATTCGCCTAAGGGAAAAGAGCTGAGTGTTATCACTTATCCTGGCAGTTTCCCTGTTTTAGATACCACTGGGTGAGGTGACCTGAAGTCTGAGACAAAGGTTGGAGCTAAAAGATGGTGTTCTGTTCATTTCATTGCTTGTTTTAAGAAAATAACTGTTTTAAAGGAGACTGGGGCTAATAGAGTGTGCTTGGAAGCTGAGGAGGAGTCCTTGCTTGCCTCAAACAGACAAGAATTTGTTCTGGAAAGATTTCCTTCACTACTTCTCCATTTGTTCCCAAGGGCAACAGCAGATTTAGCTTCTGACCTGGAAAGGTTGAGCTGTTATAGGTGGTGTGCTGAGGTGGAGTCAGTACTCCATCCCCTTCTTGTATCTCTCCACACCCATCCAATGCAGGTGCACCTAGTTTGTAGCCCCTGCTTTTACCTCTGCAGTCAAAGGGAGGCCATATGATATAAGGGTGTGTGTTTTGAGTCTAACTCCTTATGGGAGCTGGGGTTAGAGCTACCACAATCTGCATCATGACTTGTTGTGTCTATGCCATACCTAACTTTGTATAGATGCATGAGGGGGGAAGAGGAAGGCATCATCTCTTTTAGAGCTTCCAATGGGAGAGGTTGTGACTCTAGGCAGACTGGTATATAACTGCCACTATCTGGCCTTTCTTAATTTCTTTTTTGAATCTGCAAGGAAGCTACAAAAGCTTTACTCTACATAATGAGGTTTGACCTATGGTAGGTTTTTAAGGATCCCACATGGTTTTTTCTGCCTTAAAACTCTCCTTTGCCATGGAACATACACAAGATTTGACACTTGCTTGGCTGCTGGGGTGCTGAGACCACTGCCTACAACCTGATAACCTGAACTGATCATTTGCTTGTAACTTCCTTGCCTGTCTCCTTCTGTTGTCTCTTGTCTTACACTTAGGGCATGTCCACACGTAGGTTTTAAATTAAAATAACACTGCTTATTTTGATTTAAAAACAGTCAGGTCCACATGACATTTTCTAATTTTTAAATAAGGGTCTCCTTTATTTTGAAATAAGGAAAATCATTTTGCTATAATAAAACCTAGTGTTATATCGAAATGAGGGTTATTTCGAAACTGTCATTTTGAAATAACCCTGTGTGGCTGTGTTATATCGATATGACCCACATATTGATATAATACTTTGACCTTCCTCCCAGGGTGCACTGGGAAACAGTGGGGGAAGTGAGGTGCCCCCAATCCCTGCCCCTGCCACTCAGGGAAGCGGCGAGAGAAGCTGGGGCACCTGCGATCCCTGAGCTTGCCATTCTGGGAAGCGGGAAGGGGGAAAGCCAGGGGCCCCAAACCCTTCCCTGCTGGCAGGGAAGAGGGGCGCCCCCATCCCTGCCTTGGGAACTTTTTTCCCCCTGCTACTGGCTCTGGAGAGCCAGTGGCAGGGGATTTGGTAGCAACATGGCCCTGCTAGGGGACCATGTCCTGTGTATGGGCCTGCTAGTTTGATTTGGGGGTCTTTTTGTGTGGACCTGTTAAATTGATTTAACTGAAATTGATTTAAAAAAGTTTTATTTCACTTTGGTTAAATCGATTTTAAGTTAAATTGATTTAACCACCTAGGTGTGGACGTAGCCTTAGACTGTAAGTTTTGGGGGGTAAGGGCTGTCTTTTTGTTCTGCTTGTACAGCACTTAGCACAATGGGGCCTGATCCATGACTAGGGTTCATAGGTGGTATGATGCTACTACTATCAAGAATAATCAAAATTTCTATAGGAAATGACTTCAGGTTGGATCAGGAGGAGAACCTGAATGCATATTTAGATGTGATATACCTGCACAGCATTACAGGACAGATTGAAGACTTCTGAGAAAGACTTTCTAAAGAAATACTCTGCCTACATCACTAAGAAATGGGAATTACTGGTAGATTTACAAATAGAGTTTATTAGGTATTCACTGGCATTTAGTACAGAGAGTTAGTCTTTCAGAGAAATATTTCTTAACTATTATTTTCTTGAACATTGACTCCAGCTTTCTAGTTGAACATGATATTCTCCCATCCAAGAGCAGTATTGGTTCTTGAGAATGTGCTTTAAAATACAATTTCATCTGTGAATGTTTTGTACCATAGAATACTTAAGTAGACATACTCCAATTATAGAATATCCTCCTTCAGTTAGTTCCCCCACATGCTAACCAATTTCCTGGGAGTAAAGAAAAGCAATCTAAAACACAATAGCTCTAACCTGACTGCAGTTAAGTTAGCAAACTATCATGGTGACCTCAAACAGAGAGAAGGTGTTTAATGAAGTGGGATGTGTGTGTAGGAGGGGATTAATTGCAAATTCACTGTTTGGACTCTAACTAAAGAAGTTTGGATTTGAGGGCTGCTTTTTGTCAGAAACTTCATATGAAAATCCCCTTGCAAAGATTATATTATTAACAACCTTTATCATGTTGTGATGCACATATTGTCCTGATTTAAATTTTCACTTTGATACTCCATTGGCAGTCAACCAAATACTTATGACACCAAAATAATATAACCGGCCTGAAATGAAACTGGGCTGAGAAAGGACATGGAAAACAGACAGATCTACTGTCAGAGAAATACAGAGGGAAATGTGAAACAGGAAAAGCAGAGGAGAGCGATGGAGAAGGAGACAGGCACAGAAACAGGATAAGTCAGGCATAATAAAAGAATGGGAAAAGGAAGACATGTTGAACACAAACGGACAGAATGAAACTAATCTTTATTGTAGGTGTGCTGGTCCTAGAATACAAGAGACGAGCTTGTCGCTTCCATCAAGAGAAGTTCATACAACAAAAGATATCACATAACACATCTTCATTCCCTCAGAAAGAGAAAAAGCCACAGGAATGTTGCACTGCAAAAGGGAAATGGTTTCATGCCAGATAGCTGGAGTCATTCCATATCATCATACGCTGCCTGAATACGTATGCATAAGCAATAGGGATGGTCAGCAATAGAGACACAGTGTGACAAGACAAAGTACCTTAAGGTAGTGTGAAGATATAGTATCAAATATCAAAAGTTTTACAGTCATGTCTAATAAGATATAATCTTGAAAGAGAGAGGCAAAGCATTTCAGATGAAGTTTTTTTGCTGAAAAATGTAGTTTCAAATTCACCAGCTATTGTGAATTTGCTCCAAAGTTGGCAAATTTTGTCCAAATAATTTTTCTGTTTTCAGAAAGTCAAAATGCTTTTTAAAGGAATTTTTCATATTCATTTAAAAGATGTAGGTAGTTTTATTTATTTATTTAAAATTCATTTTGGGTTGAATGTTTTGTTGAAGCCCCAAGAGAACTTTGGGTCATCCAAAAATGAATTAATTTCTCCCTCCCAATTTTTCACTTTGGTCATTGAATCAAATAATCCATGATTTTGCTCAGCTCTAGTATGTAATATCTAGAGGGAGTATGTCTGTCTTTTCCTAATACGGTGTACAATTTGGGGGTACTATTGGACTTTTTGGAAAGTCAAACAGCAAGTACAGTCAAGAGTAGGCTTTCACAACCTTTTCATGAAAATGGGCTTTCTCATGAGCTATGGATTTTGCCACAGTTATCAAGGTCTTTTATTGCAGTCTTTCTGCTAAAAAAAAAAAAAAAACAAGGAGTCGTGTGGCATTTAAAGACTAACATTTATTTTTCACATGAGCTTTCGTGGGAGAAAATCCCACTTCATCAGATGCTTCAAAGATAGGTGAACTTACAATGGAATGAAAATAAATGAAAGGGGGTGTAAAACATAGAATCAAGTCATACAGTAACAGCACAGAGCAGTTATTAGGTTCAAACCCTGGGAATCCTGAAGTCAAATTACCTTTTGTAATGGGAAAAGACCCCATAGTCTCAATTCAATCAAAATAATCCTCAAATCGGAAGTGGTTGTGGGTGAGCACAAAGTCACAAAGTTCAGTCACAAGCTGTGCTGTGGCATCATCTGGGATGGTTCTTCTAATAGCTTGTAATCCATCCTTGTGTGGGATGTTGGTGTAAAGATCTTCTACATCCATAGTGGCCAGAATGGTGTTTTCTGGAAGTTCTCCAATGGACTGTATTTTCCTCAGGAAGTCCGTGGTGTCTTGAAGATAGCTGGGGATGCTGATAACATAGGGTCTGAGGAGGGAGTCCACACTTAGAACAACATTTCCTCAAGTCTCATCCCAAAATACCTCTTCTTTACCTACACTACATTGATGACATCTTCATCGTCTGGACACATGGCAGGGATGCTCTTGAAGATTTTCACAGAGATTTCAACAATTTCCAGTCCACCATCAAATTGAGCCTGGAACACTCCACACAGGAGATCCACTTTCTCCACACTACAGTACAAATCAGGGATAGACACATCAACACCACCCTGTACCAAAAACCTTCTGATCGGTATAGTTACCTACATCCCTCAAGCTTCCATCCTAAACATACCACACGATCCATTGTCTACAGCCAAGTCCTAAGACGTAACCACAGACAGAGACAGACATCTTGAGAATCTTTATCAAGCATTCTTGAAACTACAGGACCCACCTGGGGAAGTACGAAAACAAAATGACAGAGCTAGATGGGTACCCCAAAGTCATCTACTACAGGAGAGGCCCAAGAAAGAAAACAACAGAACACCACTAGTCACCACATACAACCCCTTAAGTCAGACCTCTGCAACAGCTCATTCAGAACCTACAGCCTATTCTAAAAGATGATCCCTCACTCTCTCAAGCCTTGGGAGACAGACCTCTCCTTGCCTACAGACAGCCGCCCAATCTTAAACAGATACTCACCAGCAACCACAGATCTAACAAGAGAAACACTGAAGTGGGCACACACCCCTGCAACAAACCACGCTGCCAAGTCTGCCCACATATCTGCACAACAGATACTATCATGGGTCCTAATCAAGCCTGCTACTCCATCAAAGGCTCATTTACCTGCTCATCTACTAATGTGATCTATGCCATCATGTGCCAGAAATGCCCCAACACCTTATATATTGGACAAACAGGACGATTGCTGTGCAAAAGAATAAATGAACATAAAGCTGATATCAGAAATCACAAAACAAAACAAAAAAACCAGTTGATGAGTACTTCCATCTTTCTAATCCCTTGATAAATGATTTGTTAATGACCGTCCTCAGAGATGTGGCTGGGACATCAAGACTTCAAAGAGAAACAGCTGAATTTGAATTAATAGGCAAGCTAAATTCTGTGAAAGCAGGATTGAATCGAGACTATGGGTTCTTTTCCCATTACAAAAGGTAATTTGACTTTAGGCTTCCCATGGTTTGAACCTAACAGCGGTTCTGATTTGCTCTTACTGTATGACCTGATGCTATGTTTTACACCCCTTTGCATTTATTTTCATTCCATTCTGTAAGTTCATCCATCTTTGAAGCATCTGAGGAAGTGGGATTTTCTCCTACGAAAGCTCATGCAAAAAATAAATCTGTTAGTCTTAAAGTGCCACACGACTCCTTGGTTTTGTTTTTTTTTAATTGACAGAAATACCAGGCATAGATCCCTCTTCCTTCTCTAAAAAAGCTGGGAGGAGGAGGAGATACAGCCCAACAGTGAACGCTGTCAGCAGATGTACACTGCAGGTGAAGTAGTATCTTTTATTGGACCAAATTCTGATGGTGAGTGAGACAAGCTTTTGAGTTAGATAGAGCTCTTCTTCAAATCTGGGGAAAAAAATCCCCAGAAGCACAGCAAAATGCACGTGAAACAGATTGTTTAGGACAGGTAGTTAGCACACATTCTAAGGGACCATTCAAGGTAGAATGTCCTGGTCTGTGGGCAGCTTGCATCTTGTGAGCAGCTTGAAGAGACTGGGGGAGGGTAGGGGACTGGGGTTGTTTGAATGCCAAAAATTGGGAGGGGTCAGAAAAAAGGCTTTGTCAAATATGAAATGTAGGAGTTTGATAATATCTCATATGCAATCCGGTGTAGGGTTATGAGTGACAACGAGGTTATGTGATCAGTGGAGGTTTCTATTTCTGTGCTGAAGCAGATTCACTTGGGGTATTTGGGTGGCCCATTTCATAATAGGATTTATTTTTCTGGTGCAGTGTCCTTATTTGGTGAAAATGGTTTTAAATGTTTTAAGATATATATCCTATACATTCTCTTTAAAGCATATTCTGTGATATCTGAGTGCCTGGTTATGGATACCAGATTTCTTCATGCATTTGGGGTAGTTGCTAGATCTGTGAAGGTCGGTACAGTGATCCATGGGTTTCTTGTATGTTGTTGTCCCTAGGTCCATTGCTGAAGCTGACTATGATACCAAGGAAGTTGACACTAGTGTGGGAGTGTTCCAGAAACAGTTTAATGGGTGGGTGGTGGTTGTTGAAGTTGCAGTGAAATCTATGAGGGAGTTTAAGCTGTCTGTCCAGAAGATGAAAATACCTTTAGTGTGTCTCAGTTACATCATTGGTTTCATGGTGCATTTATCCAGAACTACTTTGTCAAGGAGGCCCATGAAGAGGCTGGCATATTGCGAATTAATGGTAGCAACCAAGGTTATTTTCAGGGTTCAGACAAAGTGTTTGTAAAATTTTCTCTCTCCACAAAAGAAGGTGGTCTGATAAAAAGGTATCACCTCACCCAACTTGTCTGTACTCTGCTGGGACTGACACAGCTACAACTATACTTGCACACAGATCCACATTGTGTAGGACCTGCTAAAAACCTCTCATAGTGTTACTTGGTAGCTCTGTGTTCTTGGAGAATCAGGGCATAGCATCCAGCCACTGAGACTCACCCCCCCCCCCCCATCACCGTCAGCCTCTGCTTGAACTAGAAACCAGAAACAATGAAAGGCGGTGGGAGACACACCTAAAACCCCTTTGAACAAGGGTGCTGGAATTAGGGCAACTCCTCTAGCCTCATCTACATGGAAGCTGTGAACCATTAGCACACTGAATGGACAGCAGAAGCTTCATTCGCATCGAGGATGGAACCAGAATTAGCATAGCGAATGGAAAAGCAAGCTCCAAGGCAGGAGTCGCACTGAACTCTGGGACTGGCAAAGCAGAGAAGCACTGCATGATGGGGGATCCCTGCTCCTGAGACAAAGGAACTCATGTCTGCACACACCCACTTCAGCAGTTATCAGACCAATTTAGCCAATATATCTTCAATTGTTATCCAACATAGTGAATCTGCCTGATTGCATTGTACGCCACCTCAGAGGAATGCCACCCATCACCAGGAATGATCAGCTCCTATTGTCCACCTAAACAAAACACCTCTGGTGTACTCCCTTAAGTCATTATTTACCCCCAGACAACCCCAGTGTTCTGCCTTGAACCATTGTTTCTTCCCTATAAAAAAACCCCTACCCAAGTTCCACATGAGAGTTAGTTAGAGAGTTAGTTAGTTTTGAATCTGTTCTGATGCCCAATCTGTTGCATGGACCTACAAGCCGCATCAGGTCCACTGGGACTTCACCTTCTCCTTGCTGATCATGGTGGAGGTTCTGCCTGTCTCCAGCACTCCAGACCCTAAGCTGAACAGCCTGGTTCCTGGGTACCTCTGAGCTGCACTGAGTGCTGAGACAACTCGCCCTCCCCACTTGCTTCTCTCTTTCCTTTTTTTTCCCCTCTTAGTCCAGCTATAACTTTCTTAACCTGATCTTTTGTAATCCACTTGGGCTAGCTTTCCCCAATACTATAATCAAAACTGGGTAATATTGTAACTGTTTGATCATTTTCATCTTTTTTATGGGTATTACTATTGTAACTGTTTGGGCACTTTTCTTTCCTTTTATAATTATTCATAAGTTTTATGTACCTGGCAATAAAGTAACTTTCCTAATCAAGCTGGTTGCCAGACTTCCTCTGTGTTCTTGGCTTCCCAATATTGCTCTGCAGCAATGCTCCTTTACCTAGCCAAAGATCTCTGTGATGCTCAATTCCTTGTAAGGTTTGCTCAGTAAGGGGTTACCAGTGTGCTGAACCTGTGGCATATAAGGGTGACAGCTGAAAGTGCTGTTTTGACACAGCCTGATTGAGTCCAGGGACATATAAGGGTGGCAGCTGAAAGTGCTGTTTTAACTCACCTTGCTCAGATGTATACTCCAGTCTAGTCCGGTGCGGTACAGGGGCACATAAGGGTGGCAGCAGAGAAGTGCAGTGTAACCTGGCCTGCTGAGTTCAGGGACATATAAGGGGTCAGCTGAGAGTGCTGATAGACCCAGTCCACTCAGTTGTACTTAAAATCCCAGTCTTGGGAAATTTAGGTCCTGCAAGGGTGGCTCCATTGAGAGGGATTTGTAGAAGGGGGAAGTAAACTCCACACAGAGACACAAGTGACACAAGCAGTACACTAATAGAATTGCAACCTTCCTCCCCTCACCCAGAGGAAGTAACCTTAATAAATGAACAGACCCCAAATTGATGGGCAAAGTTGGTAACAACAGTATATTACCATGGTCAGCTAATCCCAAGTCACATCCCAAACATCAGCAGTTCACTTTTTGTGACAGATGGATTAAAGGACCAGACCACTCAGTCTTCTAGTACCTGTGAGTACCCTCACCTGAGCATGGAACACCACATCACCAGTTCCAAACAACAGAGTAGAAGTTTTTTGAAAGTTATATTTAAAAAAAAATGAAAAACTATACTAAGATTTTATAATTCAATTTCCATCCAGAACAGGCAGTTTTCAAGAATTCCAAATATTTTCACAGTGCATTACATTATCTTCAGAAGTTTATTGTTCAACTGTTATTAAGAAAAAACAAACAACTCTACACAGACCCTTCCATTCACACATAGTACAGTTCCACTGAACTCAATAGTGCATTTCCCTTAACAGGATGAGGACGAAAGCCAATATATGATATACAGTGTTTTGTTATGTACTAATTAAGCACAGCACAAAATGATAGCACAATGAAGCTCAGCATGAAAAGGGTGTTTCTCTATCTTTTTGTGCCAGGGAGCAGACAAGTGTGGTTTTGTCTGACCAGGATTTGTTTAGTAGGGAGTGTTAATTGTGAAAGAAAATTTTATCAGAAAGATAAAGCAGTGTGGAAAGAGTTTGGAGATGTGTTGGAATTATTGGATCCATTTTTATAATGATGTACAGATCTCAACTGGCCGACAAAACAAGGGCATCACTAGTGCTGGGCACATGGGGCTCATGCTCCAAGTCTCAGTGCCAGTGCCCCGGGTCTCCTGGAGACCAGAGACCCAGCCACCACCGGCTTAACACAGCCTCCCTCTGGGGCCCAGGGATCTGGGGCTTGGCTGCTGCCAGCCCGTCAAGAGCCATCCCTTGGGGGGGGCAGGGCCCAGGGCCAGTCGGCCAATGTGGGCCTCCCCTCTGAGCAGTCTGTCCCAGGGGTGGGGTGGGGCAGGCCGGGGCAGGCTGGCATGTGGCCAGGGCCCTGTGGAGCTCCAGCTACATGGCTGCCCTGCCTCGCCCCGCCCCCTGGGCCAGAATGCCACTGCGGAGCCCAGCAAACAGTGAGGTCTGGGGTGATAGCCCCCCCACCCCGGGATGGGCCTGGCACCGCCACCTCTGGTCCCACCCCCGGCCCAGCCCCAAACCTATTTTAGGGGCAGTGACACCCTGATACAAAAGCTGACACAGTGCCAGGACAGCTACAGATCAGGAGAAAAGTGATAAAAAATGTCAATGGGCTGTCTCCAAACCTTTTACAGCCTTAGATCTTACAAAACAGAAAAGGGATACTGTGTTTAATGTGTCTGACCATTTGTGTGTGATCCCATGTGTATTTGGTCCATTGATCTGACCTATATAAGGATTAGGTTAAGAACATCAACCAATATCATAATCCACCAATAAATATTATGTATACATATGTTACCATTTCTTCCCTGCCCCTTTTAGGGGGAGAGTGCTCTGCATTCTCTGTAATATTTTTTGCGTCCATGTTTGGAGATGAAACTGTTTAGGTGCTTCCTACCATTTTTCAGTTCTTTACTCTGTTTGGCTATTCAATATATCCACTCGTGATTGTGAATGAGAAAGGGGATAGCTTGCTGGATTAGAAAAGACTGAGCTATTTAAGAATCTATGCAGGGTTAAGGACTGAAAAAATGTACAATCATTTTAAACCCGTTCAAGGCCACTTTTCAAAATGATTTGCGTAGACTAAACTATAAACAACATACACAAAACAGTTGTATTCATTAAACTAACTGCCACATAGGGCACTTCTTAAAAAAAAATTAGTTGCCAAATATCAGATCTGCTTTGCAATGGGAAAACTATCCGTCATTTTAAAAGGTGACAAGTAAGTGAGACAAATTCATGTTTAGAGACGCTGATGATGAAATGGCCAGTTATTCATTCCTCCCTTGATTTTTACTAATGAAAAAAGTTTTCACACCTGTTTCAAGTTGTTAACATAATAAGGGTTCAATCCTGCTCACAGGGAAGTCAACGACAAAGCTCCCATTGAATTATTGGAAATGGAATCAGGCTAATAATCGAGCATCACATAGACAGGAAACAGGCACGATGACAGCACCTAACTGATGGGATGATTAGCACATCTGTTCTGAACCATTAAAGTGATGTAAAAAAATTACCTTAGAGGCCACCTGAGGGACAGCAATTGCACATAATTACCATAGAGTCATTATGAAAAGTTAATGTAGAATAAAAGTGCTAGTGGAAACTTACATGGTGCTACTAAAGATAGGAACTGAGAAGTATTGCCTGTAATGTTGATGCAAAGATTCCAGAAAGTAGTGCCTTCATATTTCTTACATTCCTGGTACAACTAGTTAGGTATTTTGCAGTTGTGCTGTATAGTAGGGGGATGGATATCTAAAAGTGGAAACTCACTGTACAGCAGAGGTGTGGGTACAGGTGGGCCATGTCCTAACCATTTGAAAGCAGGCCCACCCCAATCTCTTACTGATGCTCTGCTCAAGCGTGGAGAATCAGGCTGTTTTTGGTGGGTCACGACCTGAATTTCATGCTTTCAGCCACATGATCAGAAGCAGGAAGTTCAGGAAGTGACTAGCCAAAAATCACTAACCTGCCAAGTGTTCTAGTTGCCAAGGTTACTAGAGCAGCTGAAGCTTCTCAAACTGCCTGCTCCCAGTCACGGGACCTGAAATAGCCAGGTCCAGCTGACTCAATTACAGGCCCTGTCAGAAAACTACTTCTATCAGTGCCCCTGCTCCACAGTCCAAGTGCCTTGCTGAGAATATTCCATAGATTGTGAGGGCTACATAGACTCATAAGTGTTGGGACTGAAAAAGCAAAATAAGGAAACAAAGAGGGAAAATGATGATGCACAACAACAGTTCATCCAAGTGAGCCAACAAAGCTTCTCTGTAATAGAGCCAGAGGCTTTTATGAACAAAAGCAAAAAACCTGTAAATATGTTTATGCAACTGAGACATGGAAGGAAGAACCTTCATATATCTTGCTCTAAGAAGAGGAACCAGATTCAGGTGAGCTTTTAGTTATAGAGAATTTAGATGCCATTGTGATAGAAATAGACTAGATAAGATTTGGAAAACAATCACATTAGGTCTGACATTACGATGGACAATTGGGAAAAGATAAAACAGAAATGGTAAACAGGAACAGAAAGGTAGGTTATACCAAGTAAATTGAAACTGGGGCCAATTCCCAGCAGAGAGATATTGAAAGCGACTGATGTTATAAGTGCATAAGGGCATGTGTGAAATCAGGGAATGGTCTCAGTCTGGCTTCTAGGGCAATATGGTCCACCTCACCAAATGCTACCACCACAACTGACAGCCTTAACAATCAGCTTATCAGAAGACTCACCAACACCACAGCACTTGAGGCATGAGGACCAATCAGAGTCCTCCTTTAAACAACTCCCCAATGACTTCCCTCGGGTAGACAAGGATTAACTGGACATTAGAATTAGTTTCAAACAACCATCTTGCTCCCACAGATGATTCTGCACGCCGTGGTTCAGCATACGGGATGTGACAGTGCCACAGCTACTTCCCATATTGCCCTTGTGATATAGTTTAACAGAGGAGTTCTGTCAATCTTTTGAAGAACTAAGTTTTAGATTGTTTGCTATTAAAATGGAGGCATAAAAAGAATTAAATGCAATGACAGAGTTCCAATGAAGTTTATTGTAAATCCAGTCAGTGCATGTTGGTTAGAAATACATATAATGAGATAATTTTTAGATGAATGGGAAATATGTAACACTGGTCAGAAAGCAGGATGCTGGAAAGGAATGTAACCAGATTGGAAAAGGAGATTTTAAAAAACAATAGCAAATGTTAAAATTGCAAATACAATAAAATAATCAAAGGGTACTGATGCTTTATCAGTTATGTCATTTAACTATACAAGCAAAAAGCCAACCAAGCATTCTGGGAAGCCACTGAGGGAAATATAGAAACTGGGAAGTTAGTTAATGATGATGTTAGTATAGCTCTGAGCCTGAATAAATTCTCTGCCTTATTCTTCATGAAAGAAGCCAAAGGTCACATTCGGGGGATTGGGATATTTTCCCAAGTGGGAGGGAAGGGAAGAGAAGCACAGAAAGACTTTGTGAGTACATCAAAGCAGAAAGGCAATTAGAGCTGATAAAAGTTCATACAGAACAGATACAGATAAAGTGTATCCCAGATTTTATAGCCTAGCAAAGGAGACTGTAAAGTATTAGCGATGGAGATTTCCAGTATCTAAAGACAAAAGAAGTATAGTACTTTCAGCATTGGACAGGACAGGTTTGAGAACCAAAGTGGGTCAGTCATGTTGTGTAATTATTTTTATTTTATTGATCCAATGGCCTGTGAAGAAGAGCCATTGTTGTATGAGTCAATGAGTCTAAGTGCAACATGATAAAGTAGTCTGATAGTAACAAAAGCTTGCTAAAGTTGTCATCACACCATAACCAACAAAGGTTAGCACCTCTGCATTCTCAGAGATCTGTTCCTGATGCAGCATCAGGTGCACTTCTGCTAAAACATTATTTTGCTAGCACATCTTAATTCAAAGCGTGTTTTAAGAGTAGTTTTCTTCTCTGTTACCAGCGACTCATGACAAGAATAACTGTATGTTGTTACACTAACGGTGAGTTCAAAGAAGTTTGTTTACATCATTTTAGTTGTCTCAGACAGGTGCATATTCATGATGGTTAGAATAAATGCCTACTCAAGTGATTCAACTAGATGGATCTGAATGTGAATGCTACTTTTTTTTTTATGAATGGAAGTCAAGGCAAAGAGGATAACCCTAAGGAGAGCATGTGGGGGATGCTGCTCCCATTACCTAGAAAGTATGTTTCAATATAGAATACTATGCATTAAGACGGTCATGTAAACACTAGAAGACAAGACTGAGGGGGTCTAACTAACACCCACTAACATCAGTGGGTGTCTTTCAATATCTGTTGGATCAGAACATGTTAACAGATGCACTTGTCTCATCTGTAAAGCTTCCAGATATGTGTTCCTCTTATTTTTCTGCCAACAGCTTCTATTCTTGATCCTCTTTTGTGCTCCTTGTTCTGCATCCAGGCTGGCAGATAGTTTTCAGTTAGCACAGTGCTAACAAAACTACAGCAGTGATTTCTTTTATTCAATAAAAAGACAAGCTTTAGTTAACTGTCTAGAAATCTGGAGTTAAAATGTTTTGGAAATGGGACACATCAAACAGTGATCTCATAAAAGCTTGAAGAAGTAATTATCTGAGTTTAAAAATATTACCCAGATGATAAATGGGAGCGTTTATCGGATGATATTATTGTAAAACCTGGTCTGGGCAGCAAACAAATGTCCTATTATTGCCCGTGAGATCACAGTGAACTGTGGGGAACCCATAAAAAAATCATGACAATAAAAGATAGGGTCAAGTGAAGAGAGGAAAGTAAAAATACTGCATAGCGAAAAATTCAATATCTATGTAAGAAATCCCATTTGCAAATTGCAAGGAGGGTTCCACACACAACTGAGCAAAATTGGTGAGTTTGTTTTGTTTTGTGCAAAAATAGCAGACTGTCAAAAAAAGTTCCATTTCACAAAAACTGTACCTTTAAAAATATTATAAAATTGTAATCAAAATGCATATTTAAAAATTGAATCAAGACTATGGGTTCTTTTCCCATTACAAAAGGTAATTTGACTTCAGGCTTCCCAGAGGTTGAACCTAACAACTGCTCTGATTTGCTGTTACTGTATGACCTGATGCTATGTTTTACACCCCCTTGCATTTATTTTCATTCCATTCTGTAAGTTCACCCATCTTTGAAGCATCTGACAAAGTGGGATTTTCTCCCATAAAAGCTCATGTGAAAAATAAATCTGTTAGTCTGAAAGTGCCACACAACTCCTTGTGTGTGTGTTTTTCTTAAATTAGATCATCAAAAAAACAGGTAAGAAAAAATGGAATAAATTTACAGTAACTTTTGGGAGGCTTTTTGGGTTTTTTTTGTTTAAAAATACTTTAAAAACAACAATTTTTGAAAAAAAGTTCTATTTGTATGTCTTGTTTCTCTGCCCTGTGGAAAGGTAAGACCCAGATACCTTGGTGTCAACTAGCAAAGCATTCAGTGTTCTTTATGATCAACTCTTACAACTAATGCAAGGGTGTCAAACTCACTTTCTATGGATGACCAGATTTGACTTAAATGTACTTCACATGGGCCATATATACCATAAATTGAAACACTCGGCACTCTCGCAGCATCATAGAGTGCTGTGTGTATGAAGTTGTGTTCTGTGATACCCCTCTCCTTCTGTCTGTCTGTCTCTCTCTCTGTTAGGGAGAGACTGTGGTCTTGCGGAGTACGGTGTCACATACCCAGTGCTCCATGGTGGTGGGAGACCTGGTATTCCCACGGCATTGCGCAGCACTGGGTATGCAAGACCACAGTCTCTCTCTCTGGTAGGCAGAGAATGTGGTCCTACTAAGTGCAGTCATGGGCCATATGGAATAGGTTCACAGGCCCCGTTCTGCCCATGGGCCATGAGTCTGACACCCCTGATCTCATATATTACTTTCATGGTATTTATTGTTGAAAGGTAGCCTGTTAGGTCTATACCAAAAGCCTGTAACTTACTGATAATCAATTACTGAGTGTGTGTATAAGGTAATATTGAAGGAATAATTTAACTATGCTGAAAATTACACCCTTATAGTTCTGGAATGAAAGTGAATCATCGGGGAATTGTGTGTCTCAGTGGCAGGCACATACAAGCATGCCAGAGTTGCCACCCTTTCCTGACTAGTGAGTTGCATAATGCATTGCTTAATTGTCCATCACTGTGCCAACCCAGAAAATTCAGTGGAAAACTAAGATAACCTATAAACACTGAAACCATTTACCAATGACATAAAAGGATCATTTTATCTGTGAGTAAAGACAGACTGATTAAGTATCTCACAGAGCGGAGGGACCTTCATTCACTGAAGAGTTATCTTGATGAACAGAGATACTTCGTGAAAGACTGGGTCTTAACTCATGCTGCAAAAGACTGAACCTTGGCACTGTAATCTACTTTATTAAATAGGAAACGTAATTATAAATCACAAGGTCTCATTTTATTATTTTGTTTTATAGGTAACCATTTGTTTCAGTCACTAACACTCATTCATATTTGAATATCTATTCTCTCAAATAATTTTCCTTGTGCTTTACTATAATTAAACTTTAGTGCTGTGTGCGATACAGGGGCAGAAGACTAAGGCAGAACTGGTCAAATGGATGTGAAGGACCAAGGAGCCTGGCCTCTGGGCTGGCCCGCCCTCCTCAAGCTGAGGGGTGAGGGAGGCCTGAGAGGTCAATTGACCATGGGCCCCACCCCTCCTTTCGGACAGCTATGTTTGGGGGTATAACTGCACTACAGTGCAGGCCTAGTGTTTGAATTCAGGCCCCAGCCTAAGCTCCCTTCCAGCTACATACAAATAGGATCACAATTCAAAATTTTTTTGGACAAACTGATGAAATGTCTGAGGTAAGCAGAATGTAATTCAGTAAAGACAAGTGCACAGTACTACACTTAGGAAAGAACAATCCATTGCACATCTACAAAATGGGCAATTACTGCCTAGGAAGGAGTACTGCGGAAAGACATCTGGGTTCCTCCTGGGCCACAAACTAAATATGAGTCAACAGTGTAACACTGTTGCAAAAAAAGCAAACATCATTCTGGGGTGTATCAACAGGAATATAACTAAGAGATGAGAAGTAATTCTTCTGGTCTAATATGCCCTGATTAGGCCTCAACTAGAGCATTGTGTCCAGTTCTGGGCACCTCATTTCAGGAAAAATGTGAACAAATTGGAGAAAGTCCAGAGAAAAGCAACAAGAATGATTAAAGACCTGGAACACTTAACTTATGAGGGAAGATTGAAAGAGCTGGGTTTGTTCAGTCTGGAAAAGAGGATACTGAGAGGGGGCATGATAGCAGTTTTCCACCAGATGGCAGGACCTTTTCAACAGGAAGAAGTACATTGTGTAGTGGTTAGAATACAGCATGGTCACATAGAGGGAGAGCTTTCTACTTCTGACTCTGCACTAATGCACTGTCTGATCTTGGGTTTACCACTTACAACCTCTGTGCTTCTCTGTTTGCCCCATCTATTAACAGACTATTATGGCACTAACTCTATTTCCCAGGAACACTGTGACTGAGGCTTAATATTGGTAAAGAGTTTTTGTGATTCTTAGGTAGATAGATAGATAGATAGATAGATTCTGAAATATAACTGTGAAGTATTATTACATTTGTGAATTAATCAAAATCCAAAAGATTAATAAAATGATTAATACTGTGCAGAATTTTGATATTTTCTGTTGGCAGGTTTCATGTCAGGTAATATTGTTGTGGATCTCCATCTGTCCACAGGAAGGAGCTGAAGAAGTTTCTTTAAGACAATCTTTTTTAAAGTGTCATGTCTAAACTAGTTATAATAAAAAGTCTGTGTTGCCTTCAGAGTTCTCCAAAGTAGTCCGATTTTTTTTAAATAAGTAATTTTATTCATCAGTGAGATAGTGGCAAAATAGAACTCACTCCCACACAGGCAAATTAGATGAAAACTAAGCTTCATCATGACTCTCACAAAATCCCAAGTCAATTAAGGCATTCATTTTTCAAAAACAGATTTCCAATATAGATTTTAAATGCTAATGATTTCCAGATCCAGTATTTAGTAAGTTGTATGAGCTCACTGGATTCCCAGTCTGAATGCTGCCCCATCAACAGTGACCAAAAAACATTGCCATCCAATTGTCATTCAGTGGCATAAATGAAATAGTTTGGTTGTCCTTGTCTAGCACGTTCACTGGTATATATATCCAAAAAACATCATATTTGCTGTGAACTGTCCCCCTTGATGGCCCTTTCAACAGAGAAACTATAATTGTGAATGGGCATGGAGATAAAACTAACCTTGTTGTAATGTAATTGGCTTTACAAACCCTACACTGAGCATAGGCAGGACAGAGAAGAGACTGCCCTGCTTACAGACAACCACGGTGCGCACAGCACCCAAGTACACCTACCAGAACTGTCACTCCCGGCGACATTAGCCCCTGCTGGAACCTACAAGGAAAAGAAGCCCAGCATTAAAAGGAAGAATGGAGAGCCAAGGGGAAGCTAAAAGGCTTGGGATGGTGGAGGAGAAACAGCCCCACAACAGGCTGCTTCTAAGAAACTGGCAGGGAGACCAAGGTAGACTGCAAGCCCTGGAGCTTAAGGACTGATTGGCTTAAATTTGAGTCTTAAATTGATCAACTGGGCTAATTTGACATGAATAAAGGAAGAGCAGTTAGGAGGAAGCTGGGTCCACTAGGGGTTACGAGCAGTTAACACACCTATAAAAGACAGTCTAGTCTGATGTGAGGGGTGCACTTTAGTGAAGCAATGCTGGGGAGTTGCTGCCCACACTGAACCTCTTTTGCTGAAAAATAAGATTTCACTCTGCAGGGATGTCTAACACTTTACAGGAGCACTACATTTACTTAAGGGAATTAATTGATGAAATGAGTGCTGACAGATTCAGCAATGATTCAGTTTCAATTCAGTGTTGCTGCCATTATAGTTAACTTCTTGAAGTCTCACATAACATTTTCTAACCTCTGTATCCTTTGTGTTTTTATTCTTTGTCATAATACCTTGCCCCTTTATATTACATTTTCTAAAGTTGTTTTTTCATGACATATTCAATCTTAAGTTTGCTTGTCTTAATACTTGTTGAAACGTAAGGTGCCACTTATTCTCCCTCTTTTTGGCAATAGCCACATCTCACATCTGGCTTTCAACATCTACTGATAATTCCACCGTTTGCTTTTAATTAAAATTGTCAATCACTTAGCATATGCCATCAAAGTAAATGTTAAACTCTTAGCTGAAAAAAAAAATCCAGTTGGACATTTGTATGCCACAGTAAAATGGCACTTAACTCTTCATGTTGTATTGATATAACACGTCCTTTTCTTGTACAACAGCCATGTGAACTTTTTGTTGGAACATCAGACAAATCTTTTAATAAACTAATATTGTACACTAGCATGAGGCATGTGATGAAGACAGAAGCAAATGGTGGTCTTGTGGGAATATATCTGGGTTCAGTTTCTGGCTCTATTACAAACTTCCTGGATGTCTTGACTTAGTCAATGAACTTCAGTTCTCCATCTGTAAAATGGGAACAATATCTTCTGAGTGAAAATATATTGAGGCTATGAAGTGTTCAAATAGATTGGAAATAGATTGGGTACAAACTGTTCAGGAAGGACAGGCAGGGAAGGAAAGGGGGAGGAGTAGC
>ML682021.1:29382812-29451629 GCA_007922195.1 Podocnemis expansa | reverse complement strand
CTCGTGGGGTCCCTTCCAACCCTATGATTCTATGATTCTATGAAATATCGGGTGTGTTCACACAGCAGTCTTATTTCGAAACAACAGAGGTTGTTTCGAAATAAGAAAGGCCATGTTCACACAACACACCCTTGTTTTGAAACAACGGGTTCCATTGTTTCGAAACAACAGCATTGTTTCGAAACAACTTAAACCCCATGTGGGGACGAAACAATGTTGTTTCAAAACGATTGTTCCGAAACAATGCCATCTGAACATGTTGTATCAAAACAACGGTGACGCATTTCGAAATAACTGTTGTCTGAACTTGCTATTTCGATTCCTGCTTTTTTCCTTAATTCAAATGAACAAACTGTTAATTCGAATTAACTTATTTTGAAATAAGGTGTTATTTCGATGCAACTTGTATTGAAACAACTTGTATCAAAATAACCCCCTACGTGTGAACATAGCCTAAGTAACTGAAAGCAATGTTTGTAGCTTCCACAGCTAAGGCTGTTCCCTACACTCACTGTCATGGAGATGAACAGGTCTCTTTGTAGGATGTGGTCGGTCTAGGAACCAGTTTACAGAGGCTTTGCCATAAAAGTATCAACAGCTGTACCACTCAATAGCTTCTGATTAAGATTTCATCTGGTGTGAAGGAACCAAGTTACAGGTTTGACCCTTCCTTAGCACAGACACAGATTGGCATATGATTAGGATTCATTTTGCATAATAATTAGTTTCCCTTATTTAAATGAAGTTCTATGCTGAGGTTAAATAAGACTTTAATAAAACAGCTTTCTTCTCCAAAAAAGCCCTCGCCTTTGAGGTGACAAATTTCTTCATTGTTTTCTAGCAATCTGAATTAACAAAACTTCTTGCATGTAAATTAATAAGCTTTCTTTTCATACTGATAATGATTCCAGTAACACCTGGCTGGAAGGGAGTTCTAATAACATACAAATAAACCAGTGGTACTTTTTGCTCTTTTATACCAGCAAAAACTCATGGAGGAAAAGGTATTAGAGAATCCACACTTGGAAATCAGAAGTATAGCTACATCAAGAGGATTAAAATACGTAACATATTTATTACTTGCCATCAATACACTGTGCACCTCAGTGAAAAAGAAATTGCTGCAATTTCTTGTAGCTAGGACTTCTGTTTTGGGCAGTTTATTAATTTTATTTGGTGGGGGTGGTGTCCAAATATCAGAGGTTTTCAGGGTTTCATCTTTACATACATCATGAAAAGTAATATATATCAGATACATTACTCATTACAGTAGATGTTACTGTAGTTAGTAATTTCACTGTAATGTTCCCTGGAGTGCTCTAATCTGTACTACTGTTTCAAACAGCACTATCTCAAAGTGCACTAGGGAATCTTTAGTTCACAGAAGCAGGGTTTACACAAACCAATTAATGCACAACACGTTAGTAGGCTTTAGAAAACATACATAGGCTACATTACTGCTTTCCCCATACAGACAAGCCCTTAGCTATAAGTAACCACTTCAAAAGACTTTTCTATTGGATAAACTCCCCCCCCCTTCAAAAGACTGTTGTATCAGCATGAGTTGATTAAAATAAGAAATCCACTCTACTTATAGCTGAGACTTGCCTTCTGACTGCACAGTAACATGTTGAATTGTGATGGGTTGTACCGCAAGGTGCCCCCTTGGGGTGAGGATGAGCACCCCTCTGATCCCAGCTCTCTTCCTGAGGTGGCAGGGAGCACTGGCATGCATAATGCAGTCCTCCAGCTATACACCTTAGGGAGACTGCTTCTCCCCTGCCCTGCAGCTGGCCAACTAAATGAAAAGGGCAAACAAAATAATTCTGCAACCCAAACTCACCCCACTTTCCCAAGAAGGCAAACAATAAATAGGCTTTCCTAGTAAGCAGCTCCTGCTCTGCAGGGCTGCAGTATTCTTGCTCTGCTTCCCTGTGAGTGCCACATTGCACTAAGCAGAGATCCTCCCTTTGAAGAATTGCCCCGTCTCCAGAACTGGAAGGTCTTACAAGAGGGCCAGCTATTTAACCCTTTCCTGGGGGTGAGGATCCTCCCCCCACACCAATGTTCCCTAAAAGTGTGGGAAGAAGCAAGTTTTAAACTATTTTTCCCATTTTCTTTGATAAGTAGCTTTGCTGAGGTCACTCCTTTACTTATTTTATAACTATAAACCCATTCTTGCATTACACTGAATCAAAAACTCTGTACAAAACCACAGCTACTAAAAACATACCAACAGAGGAAATTATGCCCAATTTAAGTCCAAATATGTCCCACACCCTTAAATATCTCTGACTGAGCTATCAATTAATAGACCATAATAAGATATGATATCTTGGGTTTTTCTGTGCTCTGCTACTTTGGATCTGAGCCCTGAGTCCAACAGCTTTCTCAGAGCACGACAGCTCACCTGGCTACCATCAGCCTTGTTACTTCTTGCAGGGTGACACCAACAGCTCTTTCAGTCCCAAGTCTCCTGCAAACCCTCTCCCCTGTAGTGTCTAGTCCTTCTCGCAGGACACTCACAAAAGTTATAAAGTTCCAAAGGGGGCAGCTGTGTTAAAAATTTGCTGCCTTCCAAGAGGCAGAGCATGCACTAGCCTGGTAGTCTGGCTCAAGACACACTCTTCAGTTTAACATCTAGCACTGAGATGGTTATGTAATAAAAACAAAAATAAGTGTATTAACAAAAAACATAGGTTTAAATGATTATAAGCAAAGGTGAAAGAGAGAAAAAATTACCAATGAAACAAGCAAAGCAAACTCTTTAGTGACTAAATCTTTAATTTTACTAAGTTACACTCTTTGCCTGTGCAATTTCCTTATATCCATCAAAATATCAGCATCTCTAGTCCTCCCAACCAGGGACCCAACTTGCATAGGCTCAAAGGGTGTTGTATCCTATTGTCCTCTCACTGATAGATGACATAACTGGTTTTTTACCACTGATCATATCTTTCCAAAGCTCATGGTCCTATTTCAAGAGGCAGGAAGTCTCTTACGGTGCAATCTCCATCTCTGTCAAGATTGTTAAATAGCCATCTTCCCCCACGCACCACCTGATGGCTTCATTTACCTTACTTGTAAATTTGCTTTTCATTGTCTTTCATCTGACCTTGCCTAATTTACATGGGAGACATAGTCAAGCCTGCAAAATAACATGTCTATCTCTCACACAATAATATTAATGAATCTCATGTTAACAGCTTGTATATGTAGGCATCCTGTACTTTAGGGGCCTCTGACATCAAGTAGGAGGTTAATATTTAAGCAGTTCCTAAGTTTTCCACTAAGGGACTACAACTCCCATGATCCCTTGGGAAAGAGAGAGAGATCCTGCCTGCCCCTCCAGGAAGCAGAGGGGGACAAAGGGGTCTCCACAGATATGTCTGAATCTGGAAGCTTCTGTGAGTGCTCCTGGGGTTCCTGAGGCTGCTGGAGGCTCACTCAAAGCAGGGAGCATCAGCGGTTGGCAGCTTACTCAGCCCAAAGCAGGGTCTGAGCCTAGAGCTGACTGAGCTGGATCTGCAGTGAGAGTGTGAGTGTCTGTCTCCCTCCTCCAATTTGGAGCAGGGTTTGTAAAGCAAGGGAGTCTGTTGAGAGACTGACTGGGCCTGAGGGGGGGCAGTGTGGTAGTCCCTTTGAACCAGGGCCAGGCCTACAGACCGTTGGTTGAGCTCACTCCAGATCTTCAGTGTGGTTCTGAGCAGATACACTGGACCAGCAGCGTGCTGCCTTGTCTCCTTCATTGACCGTCCAAGCGCGCCCATGCAAGCAAGGGGTTGGGGTTCTGAACTTTGGGAAGTGTACCCTCTGAGTTGGAAAAAGGGCTGTGAACATGCTAGTTAGATAAGTTTCCTTTAAACTGTATTCTGTGTCTGCTCCCTGATTTATTTACTGCCCCTGTGTATTTAAATTAGTAGTAAAATTCAATTCCATCCTATTATGATAACTTTCTTTGTTAAGTAAAGGTTTGTTACATGCAATTAAGCATCATGAATTTATTATACATATAATCAGTAAGTTTGGATTAGACCCATCCCACAGGTTATTCTTAGTTGCATGGATTTAGTCCTAGAGGCTCCCAAGGCACACCACTGTGTGTGTACCAGACCCAACCAGGTGGAGGCACCGCCAAGTTTAATTTCCTGTAAAGCAAAGGGACTGTAGCAGAAGAGTGCATAGAGGATTCCCACAATCCCAGCATCACCACTGGGAAACTCAGGATCTCTTTTTGTCATCAAACTTAGGCACCTGTGCACACATGAGTGTTGCCTACTCCCAGGGAGAAAAGGGAGATGGTTACATATATGATACCTTACACTGTATGTTTTAGATACAGATTACAGCAGTAATTTGGGGCAATGAACATGTCAGGTTCCCTGTGTAGTAATCCTTGGGGAGGAAGAGGTTAACAGTCTGGTCAGTGAGTCCCAGGACAGCCAATAGGAATGAAGCACAACTTTTTGAATTGGAGCAGCAGCCTTGCCTGTTCCTGTTTGATGCAGCAGAGCTCCTGGAAGGATCAGGAGGAAGCCGGAGAGAGGTATAAGGAAGGATCTAGCAACATCCTTACCAAAGATAAGTTAAGTTTGTTACTGACCAGGTGTGAGTAGAACTGGGAATGTTTATTTAGATGCAGTCAGGGTATTTCTTTGTTTTTGGATTTCTCTGTGCTGAGCACATGTACCCCTCTCCCCCTACCATGTAACTACCTAAGTTAATCCCAGAGAAGCAACTCTCTGTGTTTCTTATCTGTTCTTTTTAATTAAAGATTTTTACCCTTTAAGTAAGCTCTGGTTCTGTGTCCTGAAAAGCAAGAGGTTTGTGTACATGTGCCTCAGACTCCAAAGCCAGCTACTAAAGGAGACTCTGTTCCAGTTCCAGCTCATATCGCAGCTGGGGTTCAGTCACTTTCCTGAGAGAGGAATAAAAGTGATTGAGCGTACCTCACAGGAAGGAATTCCCAAATGCGCTTTCCTGGGTTTTAAAGAGGTTTTTTGCATTTGGGTGGTGGCAGCGATACCACTTCAAGGCCAGGAATTGGAGGCCTTGGAGAGTTTTAAGACCAGGCTTCAAGGCCAGAGGCTTTTAAGGCCTGTTGCAGGCCCCCACCTTCTGCACTCAGAGTGCCAGAGTGGGGATACAGCCTTGACACCCTGTATCACATAAGAGGAAAACCCACCTCAATGGTTTCTGTACATATAGGCTATGTCTCCACTAGGACCTGAACTCGAACTTATTAGTTCAAATTAACAATGTGGACTAATTAGAACTAATGTTAGTTTGAATTAGAATTATTGTTAGTCCACTTCATTAATTTGAACTAACTGCCCTTAGTTTGAACTTCTTAAATCTGAGGTAAGGGTTAATCCTTGTTCACATCATCCTCAGTTTGAGCTAATGATCGAACTAGGGGCTTTGTCCGAATGAACCAGCAGGTCTTATTAGTTCAAACTAAGCTTTCATTCATTCAAATTAAGGAATTCCTTAGTTCAAACTAATGAAAGCCTAGTGTAGGCGGGTACTAAATTAGTTCAAACTAAGCCTCCTTAATTCGAACTAACTTGCAAGTGTAGACATACCCTTATTCTCCAAACTCACTTTGACATTGGCCTCCTTTGACCAATGAAATAGCTATCTACTGGCAATACTACTCTAAATAGTTTTTGCTATTTAATGTAATTCATTCTCATTTTCTTGAAAATAAGTACATCTGACTAAAGGCATCAGAAACAGCCAATGAATTCTGAATAATACATACATTTTTAATAAACATTTTTCAGTTTTTCCATTTTTCCAGACTATGGAACAGTTCCTCAGCTAGTGTAAATTGTCACAGCTCCATCTTCAGCTCCTATATACATCAAATACTCACCCACACTCAATTTTACACTTATATATGCAGTTGCTAAAACATATTTTATGTTAATTAATTTTGACATGATATATACAAGTGGAGCAATGCATTGGATATTATTCTGTTTTTCTTTAAAAGTAGACACTCTTCTTTACTGTGTACTGTCCTGCTTTTGAAGAATGTGTATACTGTAAGACTTTCAGAGAGGACAGCTAAAATTTTCCATGAAGGTATCTGTAGTTATAAACTAAATAAGAGTAAAAAGAAATCATTTCAGTTTTTACCTGAAATCAGACAGATGCTCAGCTGGTGTAAATTAGCATTGAAACTAATGAAGCTATGGCAGTTTACACCTTCCATGGCTCTAATGCAATAAATACTCCAGGTCATAAGACATTACAGAATTTATTTAAAATTTTCATAATCTTACCTATAATAAGCATAACTCCCCATTGCATTACCCTAGTTTCACACTTGTGTAACCATGAAATCAGCTGCATTGTGCCAGCATGAAATTGAAGGAACGCTGTAGAAAACCAGGTTCAATGGTGATGTATTCCAAATGTCAATAGCTATATTTAATGCCAAAATGACAGAATGAGTGAGAGATAGGAAAGCAGCCCATGGCAATCCTACAACTGGAAAAATAGTTAATCAAATGTAGTCTAAAATTCCATTGTCTTTCATAGTCTGTGATTTCTGTTAGTCATCACACCCTTTCATTACTGAACTTGCTCATTTAATCTCCCCCCTTCAATTCTCCTCCCTTTATTATGTGGATTTTTTTTCTTTCTGGATATTCCTCACAAGTGCTTACCAACAAACACTGGGCTTCAACAGCTGCTGCTGAGCTAAAAATGTGTCTGAATTGTGATCACTGAATGCTCTTTCTAGGAATATAATAAAGTGAAGTTACTTCCCATGAGTACATAATGAGCTAGAGAAATATCCTACAAATAAAGAGAGTCTACAGCAGGTGTTTTGCAAATGTCCAGTTTAATGTAGGTATTTAATGAATGTGTCTATTTAACTCCATGAGGGTGTGGTCTTATATTACACAACTTTTGTCTGCATGAAGAGTGAAGGCTGGGCTGTATGTATTTTAAGAAATATTTAATTATTTTAACACTTCTTATTCCTAGATAGTTAACTATTTTATGAAAGTATATGGCTGCATTTGGCAGAAAAAAAGCAAAGTTCTGCTATTCTAGCCAGATATAATAGAGGTTTTGCAGGCTCTGTTTCCACAGAGTCCAATAATAGTTGTTAGGAACCAAAATTATATATTTTCCTTTCCCCCACTGAGTTCAGATTCCTACATTTTTGCTTTTTCTTCCCTCTCAGCGACCAAAGCAGCACATTAAAACATGTAGGCCTTATACCCAAGATGTGGGTGACATTTCAGTATATGAGTTGGGCATGGACTGTGAGAGTAGCGATACGCACAAATGACAGAGTGACAAGTCACCTTTGATAGGCAACAAATTATTTTCTGTAAATTCCTATGAGGTACTTCTGGCAGGAATTTCAATATCCTTGAATAGAACGTTCATCAGAAACATCTTTAAGTTCCTTCAGTCCATTTGCTACTTAAGAAGAAAAGGACACATTTTCCGTTTCTCCTTTTCTGCAGTTGCTTTACACAGCCTGGGAATAAGGGGATTTAAATTCTTGTATAGAGCTGATTTGTGCAATTTGTGTATAAGTTTCCACTATGTGAAAGAGCATTGACCCCTATTCAAAGCATAGTGAGGAGGTCTCAGAATTCATTTGAGGCCGACTTCATCAAGGGTTTCAAAAACTAAAAGTCAGCTTCTACATTCTAAGTAGGCAGTAAAGTGTGAAAAACATAGCATGTGTTTTAACAGGATTTAAATGCTCAAGCCAGCAAGCAACTGTGCTTCTACATTTTGCTCAGTTTCTAAGTACCAGGGAAACCTTGCTGAGAACCCCCACATAAGAATTGTAGTAATACAGCCTCATTGTCATAAGAGTATGTGGTGTTGTAGCAAAATTAAAAGAGAGTAAATGTCATATGAACTAACTGAGCTTTTTTTTACTTTTGCTGTTCTCTAGATGACTATCTGGAGTATATTTTATGATCTCAAAGGAGTCAAGATGCTCATGTGATTTAGTCGGTCCTGAAGGTTTTCCATGTACTAGACACAATGGGTATGTCTACACAAGGGGCTTAAGTCGACTTAAGGAGGCTTAAGTCAATTTAAGCAACTCCCTGGCCACTTTTGCAGTGCATTGTCAACTTAAGCACTTGCTTAAGTCTACTTAATTACTCCTAACCTTAAAGTCGACTTTATTAAGCCAACTTAATGCAATGTGCCCATTAAAGTCAACTTAATAAAGTTGACTTAGTGCAATAGAACCTTTTAAGTCAACTTTATAAAGTTGACGTAAACAAATTGGGCCTCACTAAGTTGACAATAAAGTCGACTTTAAGTAGACCTTATTAAGTCAACTTAACTGAGCCCTGTAGCGTAGACATCGCCAAAGTGCTAACAGACTGACCTCTTAAATATTGGATAAAAAAAAGCATACTTATTGTCATCTTAATAGGTTTTCAAGGTACTTTGCGATAACTAAACATACCTTTCTGACTGTTTCCAGCTTCTATTCATACTATGTCTTCTCTTAATTTCTTTCTATTTCTTTTTCTTTCTCTTGAGGGGTAAGAAAGTCAATGTGGCTAATAAACAGTGAATTAGTGCCGCTGAATCATCCTATAAATGTGTAATTTTTATCCTTCTGTATGAGGCCAACAGGACATTTTCATTCAGAATAATTTTTCACCTTGTGGCAGACATTTTTTGTGAACTTCAATGCAATGGAAATTTGTGCTTAACAACTAAAGCTTAGGCATGTCTTCTCTCTCTCTACTCAGTGATGTGCCCTAAATCCTAAATTACTGGGAATTAAAATCAATTTGAGATGATTCATTCACATGATAATTTTTCTACTTTCTATTAAATGTATTTTACCTTGCTGAGAGTTTTATAAAATGGACTGCAATTGGCAAAGCACCTATAATGCTGATTAAATACTAGTTTAGGGAATTTTGTCTCTATTGTATCACATTGAATTAAGAAATAAGTCTCCTTTTTAATTTTAAAGATATTAATTGCTGCCAAAGGCCCACATTATGTATGTCTGTTGCATCTGTAATGGGTTGTAACATGAAAATGACCTCAGAATTAGGACCAGAATGTGCATTTGAAGTGACATGTGACTGGCTCAAGAAGAGAATGAAGTTTAGAAAGACAATCACAACAACCAACCTATAAATAACAATTCTGTATGACATACTGTATGTGATCAGCCTTTGACTGAAGATATCATAGTATCAAATTTAATTGAAAAAAACTTATGCAGCAGAAGTAGAAAGAATACACCATTTATATAAATAAGTTATATTGAAGATGGAGAGAAATCTCTCATCCAAAGGGTTTGAAAACACTACAATGGAATGCTTCCCAATAAATATCAAGGTAAGGACACTGAGATAATTCCCTAAAGCTGGAATTAAGTAGGATCAACTGAGATAATGTGTTAAATTAATCTCCAGTATACTTCCTTTCACTTAAAATACATGCTTATAAATGGGCTTGGAAGAATGCATACACACACCTGCTTCGAAGCATCTGATGAAGTGGGATTTTTTCCCACGAAAGCTCATGCGAAAAATAAATCTGTTAGTCTTAAAGTGCCACACAACTCCTTGGTTTTTTTCAAAGGACTAGAGCCTGCCAGACTCAGCAAAGGCAAGTTAGCACAACAACCAACTGTATAAGCTCTGACCTAAGCTTTCTGTTTCACATACCTGCAAACATCCTGTGGGTTCTAAGGCAGAGCCACATTTAAACTTTTCTTTTTGATTCATTTCATAACTAACAAAATTATTTTCTCTCAGGTTTCATCTTGAAAAAGAAATGGATAGATGCCAACATTCACCTCAGGATTCCACAGGGTGTTAGAAATTTTCAGTTCCTGTTGAGTTCAGGTAATTCAGTGGCAGCTGAGGTTCACTAACACAAAGCAAGATGGTGCATTTAGAATCCAATTTAAGGCACTTTCCATTTCTTCAATAAGCTTTGAGTCAAATTTCTTTTCAGTTAATAAAGAGTTTTTCTGAAATACATTTATGAAAGTCTTCTTCAAGTCTTGTCGTTCTCCCCAGTCCCAATTTCTAGTTATAGCACTTGTATTTTGTCACCAGCAATAGTCTTGTTGAAAGCCACACACTTTCAGGTTTTCTAGTTCAATAGGAGCTAAGCAAGCATACCTCAGAGATTTTGGGTGTGTAAAGAACCCAGACTGTCTCTGCTATTGGCAATGTTTTCTGTAGCATGCATCTTCTTTTAACATAGATTGCGATTTTTTTGTTGAAGCTTAGATTTTGCATCAGATAACCAGTCCCTGGGAATATGCATCCTTGCATAGTATGCTCCCTCCCTCCTGAGTCCACAGGAGCTAAATCAAAGAAAATGTATGTTTCTTTGTTGTTGGTTATGAAGAGTGAACTTCAGCAACCTACAGTATCCTTCAGGATATTGATAAATAACCTTCAGATTAACACTTCAGTGTCATATCTTTCGGGAATTACAAGCCAACATTTCGTCAAGTCAGAAAAATAGCTGAATATTAAAGCAAAATGTGACATCAAGACTACTTAAAAACATGTAAAAGAGTACATGGTCTCAAACAATTTGTGCATGTGCAAGACAAGAAGAGTGGAAAATATGTGTAATCTGTTCCTGTTTCACAGCCCTGTGGTGGGTTTCACTTGAAAACCAGCACACTTAATGTGCAAGCTGTGTTTCATCAGACTTACCTAACAATTAGAAATGGGTTCTGCTCAAAACAGGCCTAATGGACAGGTGGTGACTTCACAATCTTTTCATCCCCAAAGTGCCAGGATGGACTTTCCTGACAGTCAGCCAGCCCACTGATCAAACACCTTCCTCTGCAGTATGGGGCACTTGCAGGTGGATCCTCTGTACTTTGAAGTCTTTAAATCCTAAATCCAGTAATTCAGCCACAGATAGGGTTCTCTTACAGGAGTGGATGGGTGAGGTTCTGTGGCCCGCATTGTGCAGGAGGTGAGACTAGATGATCACAGTTGTCCCTTCTGACTTTAAAGTCTATGGCTATGTCTGCATCAGCCACAATTAGTTCAGACTTGTTATTCCAAACTAAGACGGTTGAGGTTAGTTCAAACTACCCTCAGGTTAGTTTGAACTAACCTCGTGCTTATGAGTTTGAACCAACTGCACATTCTAGTTTAAACTAACCAGCTTAGTTCAAACTTCTTAAGTTCAAACTAAGCATTAGTCCTGGTCCACATCGTGCCTAATTTGAACTAAGTGCTTAAGTCCAGACTAAGTGTCGGTACTTATTAGTTCGAACTAAGTGTTCCTTCGTTCGAACTAAGAAATTTCTTAGTTCATCTAGGCAAAGCTCAGTGTGGCCATGGGCTAAATTAGTCCAGACTAAGCCTCCTTAATCTGCACTAATTTGCCAGTGTAGACATACCCTGTGAGCCTATGAACAGTCCATTCCCTTCCAGACAGATGGGGGGATAGGTAGCTGGACCTGGCCCTCAGTCTCCACCAACTCCCAGCCCAGGGCCCAATGGTGGGTGCTGTAGAGTCCCTCAATTACCTCATCCTGGCTTATATCACTAGCCTTCCCTGAGCCACTTCCTACCTCCTTTTTAACTTTTAGTATGATCACAGCTGCTACCTCCCTCAGTGACTCAGTTGGTCAAAAAAAGATTCCCCATCTTTCTTCCCAATGTTCAGTTATGTTCAGTTCCTCAACAAGGAAAGCTAAAAGGGTCTGGCCCCTACCCCCTTGTTCAGGTCTTATGCCCCTGCCAATTCATTTGTCTGCTGACTCATTTTGTCCTCACAAGCTGCAAACTGACTTCTACCCTTCAGGCACTCTCTCCTTCAGTCTCCCACTGCTAGACCTCCCCACCCCCTGCCGCATTAGAGCAGATCCTCTTTTCAGAGAATGCTCCACAACTGCCCACTAAAGCCAGTATTGCCCCTTCATTCCTTTAGCTTTTCTGTGGAGTGTGTAAACTCCAGCACAAGCCTTACAAAGCCAGACTTCCATAAAAGAGGGTAGAGAAGCACACTCATACCCAGTCTCACATAATTTCTTCTGTGACGCCTTGTGTCTCCAAAATGATTAGATCTGTGTAAGTCTGTAAAGTGTTCACCTTTATACAACTGTGACCAGGGCAGAAAATCTACTGATAAATTTTCAGAGAATGTGCTAGTGGACAAGTGCTGTAGATTTCAGGGTTCAGTGAAACTGCAGCTAGATAAATTCAAGGTGGAAATAAGGTGGATATTTTAAAATGAATGTAATTAGTCTTTGGAACAGTTTAACAAGGAATGTGGTGAAATTTCTATCCCTTGAAATCAAGACTGTATGTCTTTCTAGATGATAAACGTCAGGGCAACTGTAAATTATTAGGATCAATGCAGGAAATACTGAGTGAAATTCCATGGCCTGTATTATGCTCACTGGTCCCTTCTGGCCTTAAAATTTATTAATGCTCCCAACATCTCCTGAGAACAAATAAAAAATCATGGAGTTCAAATTGAGGCTGATTTTAATAAGCAAGGCTTATCATTGTTCTAAAATATTTTCAACTGACTAGAACCAACAGAGTTAGTAATCATATTCATCAAGCCCTGGATGATAACTAACAGATAACCTTGTTCTATTTGCTTAGGAGGACTCTTCTATTTGATACAACAATGCAAAACTGTATCCAGTGGCCAAATCCCTTCTGAGTGTCTGGATACTTTTCACCTGTTTTGGGGTTTTTGCAGTTAGACCTGCCTTTCTGACATCTGTAATTCTTCAAGCAGTGTCCAGACAGCAGCTGCTACCCCACAACTCACTGGAACCCTTGGAGATGTGGCTAGTGGAAATCTGGTTCACCAAGAGCTCTGCTCACAGTTCTTCTGATCCACTGAGATGCTCAGACACACCAGCTGACTCGCACACCCAGCTTAAGCCAGAAGGAGGCACAGGAAATTGTCTGAGAAGATAGGGGGTATCATATTTTGAACTCTGCCTACTTGCCTGACTCCCACTTTGTTCCAGTCCTCCTTTATCTCAGATTCTCCTCTGTCCATACTTTCTGCTTTCCTCCTTAACCCTGCTCCTTTGCCCTGACTTTGGCCATTAGGCTTGACCACCTATGTCCCAGTCCTTGCACAAAAACTTGTGGCTTGACTTTATGATGCAATCTGAATGGACTTTGAAGCAGCTACCTGTAAAGAGTGGATATGTTACTCACATAAGTAAAAGTGAGTGAATTTGAAGCCATACCATCCAGAGACGGGCTGGTCTAACTGCAGCGCACAAGTGGGGTGGGGGCAAAGCTCTTGGAAGAAGAAGTTTTTGTTTTTGGAAAACTCTTGATCAAGGTGGTCTTTTGTTTTGACCAGTCACACTGACATTGACAGCAGGGAGTTAATGTGTTAATTAGCCCTTTATAAGAAACCCATGGAACTGTCCAGAGATTTGTTTTGGCCTGCTATAAACAAGCAGTCAATGGTTTGAGTGAGCTCCACTCCTACACGAAACATCTGTCACTATTCATAACATTTAAAATTTTAGGCTAGAAATATGCCTGCAAGTGCTTTCAGTCATTGCCAGAGTTCTGCAGAATCACTACTGGGTTTGATATTTCATCATGAAAGAGAATCACTGAAAAATCCATGTGAGAATTTTTAATCTCTGCATCTTTGGATATTGTACTCATGGCACAATGTTCATGGTGTTTCAAACAAATAGCTAATACCTATTAGTGGATTGTCAGAGGATCATTCTTCTACATCTCTCTTGGACGAGTGAGAGGCCTGTTAAAGGTACAGCAGTTCTAAGATTTTTACCCGGGGCTGCTTCTCTGCTTCCAGAAGAGGCTATTCTTATCGAATGGCCAGATTCTGCTAACCTTGTCGAAGCCAAATAGTAATTTATTTGACAAGTAGTCCCATTGAAAGCAAAGGAATAATTTCTGGATTAAAGTTTTATTCAGTATGGTGCTTTGGTATCACAATCTACCCCATTTCTCTTGTGATGTGCTTCAGTTTGGCCTCAATTCTTGCTTTTATAGAGAATATTCCTCTTCTTCCAGAGCAGTGGTTGTCAAACTTAGGGTTGGGACCCAGTACTGGGTCACAGATCTTCAAGCACTGGGTCACAGCACCCCTTGCTGCCACTACCAAAAGACTGCAGTGCATTGCTCAAAGATTGCTGGGTTGTGGGCATAAATGATATTTTTTTCCAACTGGGTCCAGAAGAAAACAGTTTGAAAACCACTGTTCTAGAGGAGCCTCATGACTATACATCGATTATTTTCCAAGTTTCTGAACTTAGAAATAACTTTATAAAAGAGTTAATATAGAAACTGGAAGGGACCATGATAAGTCATCAAGTCCAGTCCCTTGCAGTCATGGCAGAACCAAGTACTATCTTTAACCATCCCTGACAGATGTTTGTTTGCTCTTAAAAATTCCCAGTGATAGAGATTCCACAGCCTCCTTATGCAACTTATTCCAGTATCATCCTGACAGTTACCTACAGACTGCTATAGTTATCTTCATTTCTTGAGCTTCCACCAAAGACACACCACTCAATCCATTGTCTACAGCCAAGCACTAAAATATAACCACATTTATTCCAATCCCTCAGACAGAGACAGAGGCCCTCAGGATCTCTATTAAGCATTGTTAAAACTACAGTACCCACCTGGAGTAGTGAAGAAACAGATTGACAGAGCCAGATGGGTACCCAAAAGTCAACTACAACAGGAGAAGCACAAGAAAAAAAAAACAACAGCATGCCACTGGTAATCTACCTCTGCAGCATATTATCAAGGATCTACTGCCTATTCTACAAGACAAGGCCTCTTTCTCTCAGGCCTGGGGTAGCAGACCTCTTCTCACTTACAGACAGCCCCCTAACCCTAAAGAGATACTCAGCAGCAACTGCAGATCTAGGAATAGAAACATTAAAGCAGGCACATATCCCTATAACAAACCATGTTGCCAACTTTGTCTGCACAAAAGATGCCATCATAGAACCTAATCAAGCCAGCTACTCCACTGAAGGTTCATTTACTTGCTCTTCCACTAATGTGATTTAAGCCATCGAGTATGACAAATTCTGCACCTGCTTTCCCACCCACCTTATGCATTGGACAAACAGGACAGTCTTTATGCAAAAGAATAAATGAACACAAATCTGACATTAGAAATAACAACACTCAAAAACCAATAGGGGAACACTTCAGTCTTCCTCATCACTCCATCAATGATCTGTTAATAACCATACTTAGGCAAATGAATAACAAATCAAAGCTTCAAAGAGAAACTGCAAAATCGGAATTCGTATGCAGATTTGACAGTTAGCTTAGAGCTAAATACAGACTATTTGTTTCTTACTACAACAAGTGATCTGACCTAACTTCCCTCCATCTACTGTTTTCCACCATTTGAACTGAAATAACTGCTTTGATTTGCTGTAACAATCTGATCCATTCCTATGATCTATACTCTCCTACATTTATTTTGCTCTCAATCTGTAAGTTCCCCTTCTTCAAGCGTCTGACAAAGTAGGATTTTCCCTCACTAAAACTCATGTGATAAATAAATTTGTTAATCTTTAAAAGTGCCGCCAGACTCCTCATTTGATTTTTGAAGTGGTAATGGTAGGCTGGGTCTCTGTTCTTACCTTTTGCATCTCATATAGCAAGTCTACATGAACAACTTAATGTGTGACTTCATCTCTGTTTCTTATATAGAGTCATGTAGCTGACAGAACCATATACATGAGTTAAACCTTTATATCTTTAACAAGGCATTTAGGCAATGGAGTAAAGTGCCAAGAAGTCAATGAAACCTTCATCAACAGAAATACCAAAGATTAGATTTGATAATTTGCTATGTTCCGTAATAATAAAACAATGACCCTCTCAGACAAGATGCTGGGTCATAAAATACATAATTGCTGGAGTCCCCTTCTATCTATCCTTTGTCTATGATGAATGTAAGAAGCACTCCCGGAGGTTTCACTATTATTCTGTAGAGACTTTCAACTCCCCTTTCTTCATCTTCATGACTTCCTTTAAAGGCAAACCTAAAAAATGTTCTTAAAGATTTTATGATGGGGCAAATTCAGCTTTGGTGTAACTCCATTGCCTTTATTACGTTTGTGCCCACTTACATCCACTCTGTGGCTATGTCCACATGTAGATGCTTATTTTGAAATAAGTTAATTTGAAGTAAGCAAAAACATCAAATTGAAATCAGAAGTCCAGACACACGACTTGCTATTTCGAATCAGGAGAGGGGCACCATGGGAGGTATGGCAACGTGGCCCCCTCCCTGGGCCATGCCCCCACCCAATATATAGAAAAAGAAAGGCACCCTGGGAAGGAGAAGGGCAAAAGTGTTAATTCAAAATAATGGTTATTTCAAAATAACACGTCTGAACAGCGTTATTTTAAAACAGCTGTTTCGAAATAATGACTATTTCGATTTCAGCCTGGGTTTGACTATTTCAAAATAAGGTTTGTTATTTCAAAATGACGGAGCTCATCATTTTGAAATAACAAAACGTCGTTTGGACATGACACCGTTTAAATCGAAACAATGATAGTTGTTTTGATTTAAAAGCTACATGTAGACATAGCCTGTGTTTGGCATTGTGAGTAAGATAAGGCAGCCACACAAGTGTAAGAGACAGGCCAGATAATTTCTTCAATTGGATAAAAGAAAAGGAATAGAGTAAGGCAGAGAAGAGACAGTGAAGAAATGAGTTATGGACTGAGGCCCAAAGCATCTGCTATGCAGATTTTCAACCTGCTGAGTTTCCAAGGCTGGGAGGAGGTGGTGTTTATTCCAAACCCCTTCATTCCTTGAATGCTCAAAGAGCATGGCCCTAAAACACGGTCGTGAGAATGGGGAAATGCTCTGATTACCCTTGGCATCCATCACAGATATAGGGATTGTAAAAATCCATCTGAACACAGTATATAGCAAAAAATAAACTGGTGTAAGTGCAAAACACTATTCTTCTGCTGGAATGTGAATATGTTCTTTATTAGAAGTAGTGTTCAGTACTAGCAATTCCTACTACCACTTGATCTGTTATCACAGTAGAAAGGTAATGAAGTAACTGGAGAATACTTGGATTGCAGCACGTTCTTCTGATATTGTCTAGACTGAAAAGGGGAAGCTTATTAATTAAACAAATTATGTCCTAAGTGAATCAAGTTCTTCCAAGCACTGTTTAAAATCCGAGTCTGGTAGTGTCTCATTCACTTGCTGTCAACATCAGCAAAAGGAAAAGAAGATTAAAAGCATTAATTTGCCAGTATTTCTGCACTACCAGGTTTAGAGAATCCAAATGAATATTCTGTATAAACATTCAGAGGGTTCAGCATAAAACTTGATGGTACTATTGAATATAAATTAAAAGACACTACTTGTGGATTAATTATCACTTATACTTTTAGCATTTACTTTTGTTTTCTTGTGCAGAATATTAGCAATTTCAGTTCTTTGTTACAGAATAAGCTTGCATCAGAACTCCAGAATGCAAAAGAAAAAGTACAAGCAGACAATCTACCCATTAGAACTTAATATGTTGTATGATAATTGGTCAGAGATTAGTGCCTCGATGAAGCTCTATAATCAAACAAATTTGAGAAGCAGTAAATGAAGAGCTTGCTCAAAAACAATTAGAGAAGTATGGATTATTTTAATTTTGATGCTTATTATTCTTTGTGTTGGGAAGGAAGACTCCCAAATGTTCCACATTTACAGTTTTTGGTTTGAATTGGAACCCAAAAGTTCAAAAACTCTTCACACAGTTTGGGCTGTATATTTCAGAAGAGCAGACTTTCCAGCAAGATTTCAAGCACTACTCATGGCCTGAAATGTTGTAATAAAAAGATATCCCCACACTATTTTGGCACTTCATTTTCAGCTGACAGGTGGAAAAACAGAATAAAATGGTACAGAATTGTACAAGAAAGGGAAGGTCAAGTTTGACTTTTAAAACTTAGCAAAGGTTTAGAATGGTTCTTATCCTTTTAATAATAGGTCCACTGTGCTGGAGTGTCAACCCCACCCAGATCCTGAGAGGGTTAATATGGGCCAGAAGAGGCCAGTCAACCTTATATGCTGAACCTGGAGAGGAACCAGGTCTTTATAAGATCTAATGATAGCTGAAGCCCAGCTGGGAGAGGAGTAGGATTAGTAGTATGAAATCAGGAAGTTAAAAACACAAGTGTAGCTAAAGAGAAGGATTTGTTAGTCACTCTCCAAGAAAGGAGTGGTAAAGATAATGTGTGAAAAGTGAATAAGTTCTGCAATCCTTGATGTTACAGGGAAGAACACCTTTTTTAGCCTAGGTAGGAAGAAGTCCAGGGAGCAGAGGTAGGGAAAAAGAGAGTGCATACCTTGACTGCTGGTTATAGGGTCCCTAGTTTGGAAGCCAGAATACAGGGAAGGTCTGGGGCCCCCTGTCAGCTACTGCAAAAGTGGTACTAGGCCTGGAACTGAAAACTGTCTGAGATGGTGTCTGGAAGTTTGTCTGATAGGTTCTGTCCCCCTGGAAGTTGGGGAGGGGATTATGTAGTGACCTGACCAGTGAGCTGAGTCATGAAGAGGGAGCACGTAATGTCATAGAGAAAGAGGGGCCACCACTGATGGTGAACAATTGATAGAAAGGAGGTAACAGATGCCGTGAGTGCTAAGTCTCAAACTCGGCCTCAAATAGGTACACCTGAAGTGAACGGAACCCTCTTTCCATTCACCGGTTACCAATATTCACATGAGCCAGCCATCTGTCTAAGTTCTTCTAATGTGTCTTTGCTCTGAATGTGTGGCCTGAGATGCTATTTGATATAATGGTTTAGACTATCTCCATGGCACTGACCTTTCTGCACCCAGTCAGCAATGCTAAGCAGGCAGAAATCCAATGCATCTCCCTTGCTGGGGATTCCTGCAGTGCAAAGGAGTCCTCAACTGGTGCAGAGCCACTTCTTATGCCAGCCCTCTACAACAGTGGTTCTCAACCTTTTGTGGGTCATAAAATGCTTGGCAGCATATTGTGACCTATAGGTCACATGAGCACACGCACACCCAGGCCAAATCCAGCCACCTACGTGACTCTCTGCAACATACCACTGTGTGGTAACACAGTAATGTTTCCCAGTGTGGTGGCTGAGGACTACTGCTGTAGAACCACCACGATACCAGTGATTCTGGAACTGAACTTAGCATAGGAGTGTGCATGAGCAGTCTCATCTTAAGCTGGCCACTCTCAGCTGATTGCTTTTGTGATTTGTGACAAGCCAGGGTTGATAAGAGCAGCCCTGAGGCCTTTTTAAATTATGCCAAGGACAATATAGAATTGACCAAAGTCTCAAGGATCCATTCTGGGCTCCTCTTTTGGCCTTCCACTGCTGCCCTCAGTGAACAAGAGTGGAAGTAAAGAATCTAGAATCATGGTTTATTCAGTTTTTAATAGGAAGAGGGTTTTTTTTTTAATTTAGTCTGAGAAACAGCACTTCAGATGGCTTGTTCTTGCATTCAAGTTGACCACCAAATGAAAAGTACATGCACTGCACAACACAGTACAGTTTCAGATGGATGGATTTCTGTTAGGAAACAGTTAAGCAGTAATTGAATTAGAGATGGGAAAATAGATCATTCATTTGGATTAAGCATCTTTAGTACAGACTATAAAATACCTACTAGCCAAGTGCTTGCTTACTAATAAGGTCATGTGCACCATGTTTTAAAAGAAAAATAAAGAGAAATCTTTATTGAAGTACTGTGCTGTTCTGACTTCATTAAGTGATGTTCTGTATTTTCCACCTTCAGAAAGCAACTTAATTATTACATGTGCCATGCTGGCACCCTTCAGAAACCCAAAAATGTGCAAAAGCTATTCAGCTGCATTGAAGCCAGGGAAATGAAATTTTGAATTACCCACTTCTGCAGGGAAATATATTCAAATAGGGACCAAGTACTATACAGTCTGCTGCACTCAATTAAATCAAATCTTTACAGAGCTGGGGCTTTTTTCTACAGAAGAACCACACATTAAGCACTTGTGTTCTCACCTCCATGGAACAGAGAATGAATCATTCATCAAAGAGTAATGACCCAAGAAGTTCTCTCAGCTGGATTTCTTTACTCTTGCACAACAGCAGGCTAATTATCCAGTAGGTAATCTCTCTAGTAATCCCTTTTAGTGGCTAAAAGGAGGCCCCTGTCCAGTTGTCATTGACACTGCACTTTTGCATATTTTAATATGTACCTCAGCAAGTGAGAGCTCTAGTAGCTGCCTTTGTTTGCTCTTCCTTTTCAGTTTTCATGGGGACTGTGGACCAGTGAGCAAACTACACCTTCACTGAATTGCCTTTTTAAGCATCTTCAGTGGTCCATTCACTAGTGAGCAGTGAAGTGACATCAGCTTTTGCTTCCTCAGGCTAGCAGAAGATGACTTTCATGTCAGGCAAGGGGTTCAGATGACATTACATCACTCCAATATTTTTTTGCAGCTGACTGACAAGCAGCATTATTGATGGAGCTCTCATCCCTCTTGGCCTCAGGTTAAAGAGGAAGGATAAAATCCAAGGATCAAAATCAGACCATCTAATATGCTCTCACCCATTCCACCACGTCAGAGTTTCCTGTTGTGTGCACCCTGGTTGGTTTGGATATTGAAGACCCTCCTCAAAATGTTGGCAAACTTTTCCAAGTGACTAGTGACATTTGTGATTTTTTTTTTTTTAATGTCCAACAGGAAACGCTTTGAAGCTGTCAGAACATTGATCATCCTGCCTCTAAAAAGCAGCCCCTTTCAAGGCATCCCAGGTCAGTACAAGTCATTTTTGGAAGTGAAGACCACAGTTATACAAGAGATTGAAAACCATCATAGCTATGGCTGGATGCATCACTTCTCATTAAAGAACTGTTACAAGGAGATGCTTTCTTGAGTCCTTGCACTTTCTCCAGCTCTCTATTTCTCTTTCTCACAAGCCCACTGTAGGTTGCCATTCTCAATAATAGGGCTCTTACTCTCTCAGCTACAACATGCAATGTAAGAGCAGCACATTTTTATGTCTCTAGGACACAGTGTGCAGTATCCTGTTACGACTGGTTGCACTGTCAGATTTAGGCTATGTCTGCAAGACAAGCAGAGTGCAGTTTCCAGCTCCTGTACACATACTCGTGCTAGCTCTCATCTGAGCTAGCTCTCTAAAGATAGCAGTGTAGCCATGGTAATGTGGGCAATGGTGGCATCACTAGCTGCACCAAGCAGGTACCCAAGGGGTTGAGGCAGGTTTGTACTTGCGACAGCTAGTCCATACTTCTGCTGCCTGAGCTATGGCAGCTGCATTACTCTTACAGGGTGCTAACTCTGACAAGAGCAAGTGTACATATGGCTAAGTGAGCTGGCAGTAAAACCTGCAGCTCGGCATTCAGATACAGCCTGACACAGTCCCAGTGTGTGAGCAGGGCCCAGTTTCTGAAAGCATGCGGTGGTGTTTTCTGATGAAGTTTTCTTTACAGGAACTGTTGCAAGGATGAAGGTTGCACCCTGCCTTAGTCTCCCTAACTCTGGAGACAAAGTTGCTCCTTGGGATCCGGGTGCCATTTCTTGGCTGTGGCTCTGCAAAGAGGGACTCCCTGCACTGAAAGACTTGGGCATAAAGTTTAAAATAAACAAGTCCTACTGATAACGTGTCTTCTCTGCGCATGACTGATTTCTCCGTCAACAGGACATTTATGTGCATGTCCCTGACATTTTCTATGACTCAGTATAGGGGCAACAATACCATAGAATTTGATATGCAACATTCTAGTGCTCTGTTCACTTTTCAGTAGCCCAGTTTCATTGTAAGATACTTGTCAAAATCACTTATCTCTATACATTTCCAGAACTGACAGGTTATCACTGGTTAAAATAAACCAGCAATGGAAGAGCATAACTTTGATAGTAAGCATTCTGGTTTTCTTTTTTTTTTTTGGTCCCCCCTCCCCAAATAAAAAGTTTGCAATGTGGATAAATGTAAACTTTCACACTAGAGGTAACATTTTCCTAAGTGACTTAGGAGCTTAAGTCTCACTTTTCAAAATGTGACTAAGTCATTTTGGAGCCCAGTTCTCATTGGAAGTGTACAGAACTTGAGCTCTTAAGTGCTAGGTCATTTCTGAAAATAGGACTGAGACTCCTAAATCACAGAAAATTTCATCCTGGTTTCCTGTGTCTTGCATTTAGAAGTTAATAACTCACCTATTTGAGGGTAATGAATTGTTTTTCACTCCCGCTTCCTCCTGAGTTGCTGAAATTTAGCCTGTTCTTGTTCCTCAGATATACTTTGCTCACACAGCAAATCTTTCTGAAGTTCATATTTAAATAACATAAATGTTTTTATTTACTGTAACTCGTCACATTCATTTTCTGATGAGTTTAACCTTTTACATAGACAGAATTGTGTTTTAAATTCAGGTATTTTTGGTCTCTTAAAGCTAGTGATTGTCAAATGCTGGCTTTTGGTGTGCCTCTCATAAAGAGGGAGCAATTTTTCCTTCTTCATAAGTTTATGTGTAAATGCACTTTTAGTATTAGTAAGACCAGTGTATCTGTATATGAAAGGAAGAGGAAAAGGTGGAATAAAGGGTACACATTCTGCATCTCATAACTTAAAGTCATAGCTAATAACTCCAAATATTTTTTTATAAAGGTGATTTAAGGGATCAGTTCCCTAGTAATCCAGCTTCAGTCCTGAGCCAGCTTGTCAAACTGGCAAGCAAATTGTTTTTGTATATTCCAAAGCAGAACTAAGCAGAGCTGCAAATATCTGTGGCCAGCTGAGCCATGCAGGCCCCAGAAGACCACACACGAAGAATCCACAGAAGGTGGATTTATCTGAGGGAAAGGTCAATGTACTGCAGTTGTCACAAATCAGACTAAAACTTGAACTGTGAGGAGGAGAGTTGGAGAGCTGTATGGGAACAGAAGAGGAAGGTTTTGCAAATGACATCTCCACCTCCTGCACTCTCTTAGTGCCAATTCTCTGCAAATTAATTCCCTACTCAGGAAGGGAATAAGGGTTTTGTGCCAGGCCTGCAAGGCATTCTCTGCTGCACCCCAAAATTACTGACTTTTACTCAAGTTGTCTCTTTTCCCAAAAATATGGCCAATTCTTGCTCACCATACTCATACCTTAATAGGCATGAGTAGCATTATCTATTTTTAGCCATGAATAGGGTAACAATTTGTCCCTGAAAACAAGGATTCTCTCCTCACAGGGTCTTTACAGGAAATGGTATTAGTTGCTGGTTGGTTTGTCTTTTAACCATAATAGATTGGCCATATGAAAGTATTGCTAGTCGTCTAACTAGGGAAATTGACACAAAGGCTGAATGAGTGTGTATACACTGAAGGAGACAACCTGCCAAGCAAGGTGGCCATGCCCATATCCCCTCCAATTGCCATGAGCAGGGGAAGTAGCACATGGCCACTTTGTACCTGCAGTAGGGTAGGGAGCAGATAAAGTGCAGAATCTGGATCTGAGCTCCTGGCTTGAATTTGATGAGAAGATAGACAATTCCCTGGGGCCAGCATATATTCATAGTGGTTACTGACCCAAACTGGAGCAAGATATTCATGCTGCCACTCATTTCCCTTGCACCACACAAAGACACCATAGTCAGGCAGAGTGCCGAGTGTAGGGCATAGCAAAAGGAGCCCTGGAGGAACCTAACAGACTGAGAATAGATGTAATAGAAAGAAGGAGTCAGTGGCAGGGACAGAGAGATGCTACTGTGCTGAAAAGTAACAGCCAAACATGTCAAAAGTTAGGAAACAACTGGAACATATTTACTGCAGGTTTTTAAGAACAGGTTAGACAAACATCTCTCAGAAACTGTCTAGTTATTACTTAGTCCTGCCTTATTTGCAGGGGATAGGACTAGACAACTTGTGGAGGTCCCTTCCAGTCCAACATTTCTATGATTCAAGCATAGCACACACAGAGGACTGGACTCCCAGCATAGTTCATGGCTGCCTCTATTCTCTCACAACCTGAGCAAAACACAGAGGAAAGTCACAGAAAGATCATGCTTTGGAAGAGAGAGACATGCCAAAGAGCATAAACCTAGAATTTTTACTGTGGATGTAATGATGACAGAGCTAGGGAAGGAGGAGGAAATGGGGAGAAGTTTGAAGCTTGGAAAGAAAAGATAGAATGGGTAAAAAATCAGGAAAAGGTCCAGAAAGTAAAGGGAAAAATAAAAAATATCAGAGACAAGTTGGGCAGCCTTTTCTCTTAACTTCTCTAGCCCCTGCTCAAGTAACCAAAAGCCTTGTATGCACATCTCATTGATCCTCACTCAAACAAGTTTACTGCCTTAAAGTATGTTCACCATGACAGTCTTGTCTTCCTCTAAATAAAGTGAATCAGATCCTCAGCTTATACTAACATGTATGCTGCAGATCTGTCCTAATATTCTTATTTTTTTTAACAGAAACACTGTCTAAAACTATTCAGTGTAGCAAACGTTTTCAGCCACTCAAACTCAGGAAGCTCAGAATTTCAGAGGAAATGTTATGCTTTTCTTCCTTTCTTTCTTACAAAGGCATCTATCCAGCTGACATACTTAAAGCTTTTTGATAACTTAAGTTCTCGCAGTACCACAATCAGTCCTGGGAGTCTTTCTTGATTAATTGAAGACCTCAAGAAGATCTTGATCTATTTCACTTTAAATGTGGATAGATATAGATATAGATATAGATATAGATATATACACACACACATTTAAAGTGTGTGTGCGTGTGTGTGTGTGTGTGTGTGTGTATATATATATAATGCAGGAGATTCAGTAAGTACCAAGAAAATGTGGAGAACAGGACAGGAGTGTGGGTAAATCTGCTGCAGAATTTCCTCACAATAAAATAAAGATTTTTCTAGTGGTGGTCAAGGTGCAATCTGTATAACTTAAGTGAAACTCAATTGCTTATCTTTCAGTTGTTAATAATGTTAATTATGAAAGTCAGAATGATCATTTCCTTTGGCCATTGATATTTTGAGAATTCGACATCAGTGCCATCTTTGTTAGATTTCAGTAAGCCTGTAAAGCAATTTCCTCCAGTTACCCAATGATTCCAGTCCCCTATGAGCACATTACTAGGTATGAGCCTTGCCTGACAATTTGTGGGAGATTTAGTGAGGTGCTTTACTGGCATAATCCAAATTTGGTTGACCTTTCAGTTCATTCCTCCCTATTTATCATATCTTGTCACATCATGCTCTTTCCCTCATTACTCTGCCAAGCAATGTCTTTCTGGATCTCCTGTTTGTCTCTTTCCCCTGCCAAACTTCTTGGTAGTTTCTCCCAGATGGCTCCTTACTGGCTCATGATTGTAGATGCATTGCCTATGTATCCTGCAATATTTTGCAGGAGACATTACAGGATTTTTGCCCTTTGACATGACTCTTTCACTGAAGGTGCTAAGAGACACTATATACAATGTGCAGCACTGAAATCTTGTCTCATAACTTGTAACTTCAGTCCTACTGTGCTCACTTCCCGTGGTGTTGAAGTGCACAGTTGAACAGTCTATGCATATATGAAAGCAAATATCAGAAGCTCAGTCATAAGAATGGCTACACTGGATTAGGTCAAAGGTTCAGCTAGCTTGGTATCCTCTTTTAATGGGATTTTTAGTTGGGGTAACTAGAACATCATGCAATAATCAAGATGTAGGTGTATTAAGAATTAATAAAATGGTATTCAGACATTTTCCATCTTTCTATCCTCTTCCTAATGGTTCCTAGCATTGTTAGCTTTTTTGAGTGCAACAGCTTTAAGAGGGCTATCCACAATGACTCCAAGATCTCTTTCTTGAGTGGTAACAGCTAATTTAGACTGCATCATTTTGTATGTATCGTTGGTATTATTTTTCCAATGTGTCTTACTTCGCACATATCAGCATTGAATTTCATCTGTCATTGTTATCCAGTTACCCAATTTTTTGAGATTCCTTTTAACTCTTCACAGTCAGCTTTTGACTTAATTGTCTTGAGTAATTTTGGGTTATCTGCAAATTTTACCATCTATCTCATTGTTTGCCCCACTTTTCCATATCATTTGTAAATATGTCTTGTCCCAGTACAGATTCTTGGGAGACCATGCTATTTACCTCCCTTCACTGTGAAAACTGATTATTTATTCCTGTCCTTTGTCTTCTGTCTTTTAAGTAGTTAGTGAACCATGAGAGGACCTTCTTAACCCAGGACTGTTTACTTTGTTTAAGAGCCTTTGGTGTGAAAAGTGTTCTGGAAGGCAAAGTGCTCTTCATTGATTGGGTCACCCTTATGCCGTGCCTGCTGAGACTCTCAAAGGATTCTAATGAATGGAGAAGCGTGGTTTTCCTTTACAGAAGCCATGTTGAGTCTTCCAATACATTTATCTGTGTGTCTGATAATTCTGTTTTTTATAGGCTCAGCTAATTTTCCTGGCAATTACAGGCTTACTGGCCTGTAATTGCCAGGATTGCCTCTACATTCTTTTTTAAAAAAATAGTTGGCATTATGTTAGCTATCCTCCAGTCATCCTCTGGTTAGTAGTTCTGCTAGCTTTTTAGTTTCTCCAGAGCCTTTGGGTGAATACCATATTGTCCCGGTGTCTTATTACTGTTTAATTTATCACTTTGTTCAAGAATCTCCTCTATGTCTAATTTGTCACCTAAAATGAATGGACTCAAGTGCAGGAACCTCCCTGATGTCTTCTGCAGTGAGGACTGATACAAAGAATTTAGCTTCTCCACATTTAGCTTCCTTGAGTACTTCTTTAGAACCACAAGCATTCAGCAGCCCTGCTGACTGTTTGGCAGGTTTCTTGCTTCTGATGTGCTGAAAAAAAGAAGTGGTTCAATTTTTGTGTCTTTAAATCAGCTACAGCATTCCAGATGTCTGAAATCCAAACTGCAGGTATGAAAAGATAATTTGACCTATTGGATCTTTAAAATTTTAATTAAAAATTAAAATGTCTGGCCTAAATATTTTTGCCCTATTTTGCATGCTTTAAAATGCCTTCATGAAATTTTCCTGTTTTTTTTAAGTATTGTGTGTTAAGACCATGTCTATATCAATTTTTTGTTTCTGAAAGAGTATTTTTCTGATTTATAATCTTTTTTAAAAAGTTTTTTTTTTGGCATGGAAATGCTGAATGGCTTCACATATCTCAGAGAAAACATCAGGAAGTGAAAGGATATTAGGTGTCAGAAATGTTCAAAGGCAGTCGGTTCATTCATATTCTCAAAATCAGTTTAGGTAGGAATTATCAATGGAACACAATGGTAACTTCAGTTTTACAACCAGAGACTCAATGATGTGCATAACTTTTGCACATACGTGCACTAGCTTATGCCAAAAAGCATTTGAAAATCCAAGACAGATAACTAAAGATTCAGTTACTTGTGTTACGAAAGTTGGTTTCTATTTGAGTACTTAAATGGATGTGTTCCAGAAAAAAAAAAAGGCAGTCTACACACTGTATGAATCTTTTTCCATTTACGTTTCTGGTGAGTCAACACTCAAAAGTTAAATTAACCCATTATATTGTTCAGGAGTTTCAGAAATCCACCTCCCTGACTGATCATAGTGATGTCAACCAAACCTATGGGGTAGGCAGCACTAGGTTGACAAAAGAATTTTTCTGTGGACCTAGCTACCACCTCTTAGGAGAGTGGATCAGCGACAGTGATGGGAGAACCTCTCTTGTAGCTGTACTGTCTATACTGAACCATTATAGCAGTACTTATGTAATGATTCAAACAGTGCTTAATTTGTAATGAAAGAGATGCCAGAGCTCAAGCAATTTTTTTACATTCATAACTGATGCAGAAAGCCAAGAGATGCTGGGGCTATGAACTGCCAAGCTTAGAGGTGCCCGAGTTGAGCTCTGGCAAGTCCTGCCATAAATTAAGCACTGGTTTCAAGTGTTGCCAGGTCCCTAAACTTAGCATGCACAAGCTACTTTGAGACATTTTCTTTTGAAACACATTGACTTTTTCCAGGATGAATAAAAGAAAAGCAAGCTTTTACATGTGAACATTTAACTCATAATTAAGGTAAGGACCTCTCCCACACTCACAAAAGTCAATAAAGTTTTGCTGTTAATATCAATGGAAGCAAGATTAAGCCTGTAAAACATAAATTTAAGTAAAATTACAAATATAAATATACATAGTGGTAAGCAGCTTCTACCTGCTTTCTTCTCTCATTCCAAACATAAAAATATTTAAAATTCTGAATAGGTTTTCTTAGCTTTATGCCTGGTATTCTGTACAAGATTGTACTGAGGTGCCTGTGCTACATAACAAGTACATACAGTACCTCTTTTTCAGAAGATCCTTCTCAGGGAAATGATTACATAGCTTATATTGAAAGATTCAGTAGGCCTGATTCACAGCAAGGTGTTTCTAGTTTTGCACCAGAGTTCCACTGACATTAAACTGGAGTAACACAATCAAGGATCAGGACCATTGTGTCTTTTAAAACAATCAGAATTTATATTGTATATCCCACAAGAAGAATGTGTTCACTTTTGGTCTATTAGTAACAGGGGTCTTGTCTTTTCAGATAATTGCAGCATTGAATCAAACAAATAATAATTGCAGTGATAATAAAATGTTTTTTATTGTCTGTGTATTTCATAAGTTACATTCATTTTGAAAAAATAGTAAAAGTGTTTTCATATCTACTTTTATATATAAGGAATGCTTTCATCAGCAAAGTTATACACAACCAAATGTAGAATAAACTTAACTGCCTATGACTTCAGCACATCAAACATGAAAGGATAGCTTTTCCCACCTTCTCCTGTTCTGTGCTTTGGCAACTCTGGATTGAAAAGTGTTTGTCCATAACATTGTTAAAAATAAAGAAAATATCACTGGCTTTGACTTAAATTGTATAGTATGAAAATATTCAAAACAGAGAGGACAAAAATAAGGTTCTATGAAGGATCCAATCATTTTTCATACCTTTTTTGTTTATTTAAGTCAGTGAATTGTTAGAAAAACATACAGGTTTTATTTTACAGATCCTAGGCCCAGAAATCTTTTCTTACAAAGTTTGAACGTACCGAAAACAGATTCTTTCTATGATCTTTTGTACTTATTTATGAAATTGTTTGGAAATGTATCCATTGCATCACATAATTTTAACTGAAGTATTATGATAGTTAAAATAAGCCAGTTTATCAGAAATTTGGTGTTGTCTTCTGGTGTGCATTCCTCTTTTTCAAATGCATTTATTGAAGTAGAGGATTTACATCATATGAAATCACAGGATTTTCATGAGTTAAACTAGCATACATATGTACAGCTTTAGGTAGAGCTCTCTAAAGTAATATTTACAGTGTAAACACCAACTTTAATTATATCAGAAACAAATATATCACAACTTTCACTTCACAACATATTTGTTTTGGTTTGAATACTGAAGTCATTTCTTTGAAATACCATGTGGAACTCAAAATAGTTTGTTCTTGTCATAGATTTTGCCAGTTCTCCCTCAGAGACTCTGAAAAACAAAAAGAATGTGCATTTCAAAATCAATATTACAAGTGATTACATCAGACAGCATTATCTAGCATTATCTATACAATCCAGATTGAAAGCCTACAAACACCAAACACTGGGGTCAGAATTTGCTACAGACATAACTCTTTTGATATCTGTAATGGAACCTCTTATTCATGGCAATAAGCACTGTGCTTTGTTGTGAGTTTTTGTAGAGTCAAGGCTGGTCCAAGAAAAAAAAATGCTCTTGGGTATCATCATTCTAAGCCAGTGGTTCCCAACCTGGTCTCTGCCATGGCATGAATTCATGAACCAATCCAGAACTCTGAGCAGTTGTTCAAAAAATTCCATGGCACAACTGCGTGCCACGGCACACTGGTTGGAAAACATTGGTCTTGTCAGGAGGAGTGATACAGAAAGCAGCTATGTTCTTGGACTGACTATGCCGATTACCAAGATGACATAGCACCAGTCATGTCATATACTGGTAGAATAATGGAAGGTACTGACCAGATTGTCCCTCTTCAGAGAAATCTGTAGCATAGTTCCAGTCCCCTGAGGAAGGAGGGAGGAACGAAAGAATAAACATAAAAACTGCCAGGATCAGATCAGTGGCCCACCAACTGAGCACCCTTTCTCTGACTGTGGCCAGCACCAGATGCTTTAAAAAGAAAGCATAATAATTGCCTGGAGGAGGCAATTATGAGTAATCTTCCCACAAGGAATGTTTCTTCCTAAACTCCCCATTTTGAAGTTCTCTTATCCCCTGAAGTATAATTTTTTGGCTCTCAGCCTATGTTTGAAAAAATATGTATTTTCTTTTATTATCTGAAGGAATAACAAACTGAAGAAAAACATTTCTTTTACTAGCATAAGTACTCAGCATTCACCAATAGCTGGTATTGGTTAAATAATTGATTTTTTGCTTATTTGTAGTTCATTTTTTGCCCAGTTGCATCAATGGTGCTGTTGATATGAAAAATACCTTAACAGAGATTAATATCTTTTTAACACTATCAAGCCAACGTCATCTCTGTGTTATCACTCCAATGTTCAGTCTGTGTAAACCCAGCAAAATCAATGGAGTCAAGTAGCAACACAGAAAAAGTTATGAATGAGGTACATTGTCTCCAAAGATTCTGACACAGAGCTAAATAGGAAGTAGTAATGCAGATATAAAGCATATCAAAGCAGGGGCATCTTTCCCCATTTAATACACAGTTTCAGATAGGAATCAGCTGTCTCGTATCTTGGGGGGGCACACGTTTCTGATTTTACAGTTGTAGGGGCAGATAGAATTTCAATTAGAAAGAATGATGTAAGGTGAAAAGGAAGGATAGAACTTTATTTTTTAATTAAAGAAAACCAATGAATTTATTCTCAGAAGCCAGCATATTCTTCCTAATTAAAAATGAGTCACTTTTGCTTTTTTGCCTCAGTGCCTGTGATCTGAAACACCCAAATGAGCTAGGTGCATTACTAACAGTATCAGACTGTTCATTTAATTAGGAAGTTAGAGTGAAAGTCATCATTGGGATCATTTAATTAATCTTATCAAAGAGGTCATTATGCAGAGCCACATTCCCTGTAGATATATAAAATATATAAGGGAATTTGGCTCAAGCCAGAGGGCTGCACTTTACTGAGGGGCCATCTTTTATGTAGGATTAATATCCTAAGGGCAGAGTAACTACTGCTGAATGGGAAGGGTAAAAGTAAATTTGGACCTACCAATGGGAGGCGGTCCAGCAGCCCATTTACTGTACCATCATCATAGGTTTCAGAAAAGGAGGGTTCAAGCAATTCTGCTTCGTCTCGAAGGCTGGAAGGGTTTAGCTCTTCTTGGCTGTTGCAAACCAGAAACAGATTTTATTGCATTCAGAAAAATAAACCAGCACTAATCTCAGTAACTTTGTTTCATTAAACTCTATTAAACATTTTTAAAATAAATAAAGTTGCTTCAAACATTATGCATTTTCATTATAAAATTATTACCTGATAACAAGCCCTGTGCATAGTCCCTAGCTCTTTAGTTCTTCCTTTACTTGGAAGTTTTCTTTAAATAAAAGCACTTTAAGAATATTTCAATAGAATCTTCCTTTATTTAAGACTTCCAAATTATGTGCATTATTCTTGTTCTTTCATTCTAATTTGACTTGAACTGCACTGTAAATAAATCACTGGGAGTAAATATTAGCAGCACTTGTTTATATATTAAGGTTAGATCTGAAGATCGTTAATGTTCATTATCCTTTTATTTTATTTTCTTAATACCTTCTTTTTCCAGCTAAAATGGAGTTTAAATATTTCTTCACAGCCATTTGCTTTCGAAGTCGGCTGTAATTGTCAGTGAAGACAGCATCAGAGTGACGTTTGACGGGCATCTGTTCATCCATGAGGTTGTTGCTGTATAAACATGGAAGGCAGTGGAAATGATCACAAATGCATTCAGCATGTAAAGGTAAATATTTTGAACTATATGCAGCAAGTTTTTCAACTGCTAGCTAGCTGTGTAAAAATTCATTTTCTTTCCAATGTTTGTTTTCTATTTAAGAAGTCATTCTGAGTATAGGAGTAAAATCCTGATATTTGTGTTGAGTCTTTTCCTTAAGCAGATCTCCTGTTGACTTCCTCCCATCTCAGTGTAATTAGAATTCACATTGACATCTTGGAAGTTTTGCATGAGGAAGGGTTTTTTCATTTTCTAATAAGAAAAATCACAGACTGTCATGTGCCAATTCTTAAAACTCAGGAAACCCTTTTAAATAAATTGAAATCATCATGATTTACAGGAGAAAAATAGTTTTGTAAATTATTAAAGCATATAGGATAACTGAAATACAAGCAGCTTCTTAAAGGGCCTAGTCTTGTTCCCATTGAAGTTAGTGAGAATTTTGCTTTAGACTCCAACATGAGTGGGCTCCAAGTGTTACAATGTGTATATATAGCTTTAAAATGTTTGCTTTGAGCAGCAGAGTAGTTTGGAGTAAACGCTGGTAAATGGAGTTTACCTACTTCTCATTTGGCAAACAAGGACTTTACTTTTACACACTTTCTTTTTTTTTTAAATCACTCCACCTCTGGCTTCAAGTAAATGCCAGAGGAAAAGCAACAATTTGGGAAAGCCAAATTTGAAGTCAAAAATTCCCTGCATTGTAGTTTAGGGGCAAATCTTTAGATGGTGTCATCTGTCATAACTCTACTGAAGGAACTACACAGTTTTACACCAGCTAAGAATCCAGTTCTCTGTGTTTAGGAACAAAGTGGCCTAGGAAGAAATACATGAAAATTTTGTACCCAATTTTCAATCAGCTTCTGGGTACGTCAAACAAGTATTCATATGACTAAGTGTTAGTTTGAAATGTCAAAGTGTAGGCTTTGCATGGTTTGCAAAGGGCCGATTAGCCTGATAGTTGCTCAATAGTTGTCAAGTTATCAGTAATGCAAGCATCTTACAGTCTGATTTTTTTCAGTCATGTTTTGAGTTCATAATGTGGCTCTTCACAGGTGTTATCTATTATATATCATCCAAAAAGTCACTTTTAAACAAAAATTGCAATGCATACAACACAAATAATAATGTATTAATGTTCATGAGTTATATTTAATTACTTAGCTCTTATATTTAAAGATCTCAAAACACTTTTTAAAGGATGTTAGAGAGTATTGTCCCCAGTTTACAAAGGAGGAAACCTATGAACAGAATAGATAGTGAAGTTAGCTAAATAAAAGTCCTCCTTAATGTAAGTGTAGCCTCACCTAACCCGTTTTCCAATAAGGGATTCCAAATATCTCCTGGCAGAAAGTTGACCCAAAAGTTTGCTGTAGCCACTGGTGAAAAGTCCATCAGCATGTCTTGCACTCCTAATATGGAAGAAAAAAATAACTCCACAATAAAAACTGTGCTCCACATATTGCAATTAAATACAGTTTTTATTTTTAATTTTATAAGCATTTCTTTAGAAAATTATTGTTGTTTTGATTTATTAAATGAACAGTTATTTTCAATTTTTCCCATATGATTTATTGAGTATTAATTTTAAGCCCCTTCAGTATCCATGTATGTTCTCATGTTAGAATGACAATGAAATCCAGAAAACTTCTGCAAACATACATACCACTGTTCTTAGTCAACTACATTTTATTCTCCTTTTATACTCAATTTTTTCCTTTCAAATGTCTTAAAGAGTTTGAAAAGTTTGTTGAAATATATGTAGGAAAAGAACTTTCAACCTTTAGTATCATTCAAGCAGTGCATCATAACTTCCTTTTATGGCAATAAAAAAACCTCACCTATCCATAGCTCTGGACATGTCAAAATAGAATTTGTCATTTTCAGGTAGTGCATTTTGCAAAATGTCAGTTTCAGGTTTTAATGAATCTTGGGTTTGATCGGATTCACTTGCTCCATCAAATGGCATTCTGTTTCCCAACCTATTGGAGAAGAAAATATTTTAAAGTATTGTAAAATGAGGATATTTAATACAGTTTCATTTAATGCAATTCACATGCAGTTTCATGTTTCAAAACACATACATGTGTCTAATGTTCAGTACATTTTAAAGCAAACTGGATCAAACACTAGAAAATATGCTATAGTTGTAATAGATTGTCTCCATCCTGTATGTATTTATATGTCCCTCATATATTATATGTATATCATTTATATGATATTTATATAAATATACATATTGGATCAGGATTCACATTTTGTGAATTTTATCAGTTTTATTTTATAATTACAAATAATTAACTTGAGGGAATCCCATGCAATCCATGGTGATTATAATTATATGCAAATGACAACTGTAAAACTTTTAACGGCTACTAGTGCAGAATACAAGAATATGTATGTGATATAAACTATGGATGAAATTCACCCCTCTACAAAAGACCACAAAATCTATGTGCCTCTTAAGATCCAGTGAAGACATTAAAATAGCACTTAAGTGCAAGTAGGTGGTTCTTAGGCCTTTGTACAAAGAGGTGAATTGTACGACATAAGATGGAAACAGATAGTGATTTTTATTCTTTTTTCTTGTTTTTTAATACTGATTTGCTATTAACTCAGACTATCTCACTTCTTATAATGTGTTTTTGTCATGCATCATAACATCCACTCTTTTCAAATAGTTTTAATATCCCAAACATTTGCTGATAAACTTTTTGTTATTTTTTGTTAATGTTGACCACTCCCACAGTAGATGGATGACTACATGTGTTCTGAAGAATAACATGTTAGTGTTGCAGTAGTATGGCTTTAGACATTTCTTCTGCTTGCTATTGTATTCTATGGAAAATGACAGCTTACTGGCAGGGTGCTGAACTGCAGCAGATGATGATCACAGACTGAGATTGGGAAGAGATTTCATGCTAACATTGTAGGTATATGCTCACTGTGGACAAATTATATGTAGAGGACTACTTGCGTGAAGAAGACATGCAAGACACAGCACCCTTGAGTAGTCCTTCAGGTACAGATATAGTATTATACAAATACAATTATTATTGTGAAATAAATCAACACAAATTGCAAATTCTAAAATTATATTTCTTTGTTCTTTTCAATATCTACAATTATTTGAGCTAAATATTGAAAATCCCATTGTCACATTTGACTTCATCTTATCTAAACAACAACAATTCCAAATATCGAACTAGTCAATGTGTACAATAAGTTCTTTGTGCCAAAGCTACACATGAAGGTAGGCAAGCCACCTCCTCACAATCACAACCATAATTTGATGCGTACTGAATCTGTTTCTACTCTTAAGCATGCTATGTATTTGAAAAGAATTACAGGACACAGCTATAATGGTAAATTTTGGGGTGAAATGTAGGTTTTGTCATAAGAAGACCGGATACTTATTGTGGTAGGCCAATACAATCCCAAGAACACAGTTCAGTTTGTTTTCTATATTATTTTTGTATTCTTCATATAAACAGCAATCATTACTAAATGGCTGTTAGAGTGGAAATGGTACTTAAGACCTTAAAATAAGAAGTCATTTATTGTCCACCAGTGACACAGACACTGGCTGAATGAAAGGACTTCATCACTTCCTGGTGTTCTTGAGGAGCAACTGGAGAAGGGAGCACCACCTCTGAAAGCTCTTTTCATTTTTATATTATTTACAAAGAGGGGAGGTAGACTAGCCCTCACCCTCCATGCTGCTACCTAAAGGGTTCCTCTTGACTGACGCTATTGCAAAGATTACCAGCAAACCCAATCCCTCTAATATTGATGGGAGAATGCAATAAATTGAGTCTTTCAGACACATTTGCTGAAGAGAGAAAGTCTTGTATCCAAACCTTGGGTTCGAGTTTGCAAGTGAACAAGTACACTAGGACGCCGAGGAGACTAACCAGACAACTTGCTGTAATCTCTCCGTTTGCAGACCATGTGTCGCTAGCTAGCTGAGAGGTTGCAGGATTTAGAGCAGCACTTACCTCATGGCTGAGTATGTCCTCAGAGGCGGTAATGCCAGGGCTGGCGAGCAGAGGACACTGAAGAGGGTAAAGAGCAGAAGAAGCTGCGAGCTGCTTCTCTGTTCCATCGTCCTGAACCTGAGTCAGTGAACAGGGAAAGGCGATTACCTCCTATGCTCGCTGGTTTCCTGTGGCATTTCTAAGAGGCTTTTGTTGCTGGAAGGAAAGGGGTGGAAGGGCTCGGATTCCAAGTGGGAAAATAGGGAGAGCTTCCCCTCCCCTACCATGTAATGCCAGGGTGCTGTCGCTTGCAATGTGCTGAGAGCCAGGTCTCTTGCTTTGGACCTAGTTGGAGGGGGCAATCGTTGGATAATACAGGTCTGCTTGACAGTTTACTATTTTTTCCCTAAATCATCTGGCGGGAAACTATTGCTTCTGCTTCATAAAATGCTAATATTTGATGAAGGCCGGAGGCAATAGAGAGGGGAGACGAGAACATCTATCAAAAACTTAAATCGCCTTCAAAATCCGACCTGATTGAAAAATATACTAATGCAAACCCAGCTGAACAAGGCTAGTTAAGGCTGTGCGTCCTCTGTGTTTTGCTCTGCTGGGAGAACAAAGTAGGTTTCCTTCACTTGGCAAGGAATGACTCAAAAATAATTCTAGGGAGCAGCAAATGCCCCTTGCTGCAGGAGCGCAATAGAAAGCGGGATGCGCTTTGCGGCGCCCAGAGGGGAGCGAGCAAGGGGTGATGCGAAGAAACACAGGAAAAGTTATGATCATTCAAAACCAACAGGCAGCCTTTGGAGCTTGCAAAGAGACCTTCAGCAGAAACTTTGAGTGTCAGGCTCTTCTCATTCACCCTTCTCCCTCCTCCCCAGAAAAGGGCAGGGAAAGCGAGCAGGCAAGATCGGCTCGATTTGGTTATCAGTGAACTTAAATTCAGGAGGCTAGCCCAGCAAAGCGCCAAAAGCGAGCACGGCTCTAGGGAAGGGAGCGTGGAAGAGGAGGCGCCCCCCGCCAGGAGAGCAAAGACACCCGAAGTTGGGCTAGGAATTGACCAAGGCTTAAGGCGAAGAGAGCGTCAGAGAAGGCTGGGCTTTTCAACACATCCCCTCTTGCTGGTTGGTCCTAAACTTTCAGCCTTAAGCTGGTCTTCACTGACTTACATCGGGGGCCCCTCCCGCGCTGGGAAGTTTCTGGGGGTGTCAGTGGGGCGCCGAGACCCGACCAGGCTCGAGTTACTCACGGGGCGCCGGGAGCTGTCCTAGGTGCTGAATTCCTGGGCGGCGGAACACGTGCCCTGTCCAGGGTGCTGAAGAGGGCTCGGCTATCCGCGCTGCTCCCAGCCCGGCCCTCCTCCGTGCACTCCGCTCAGCCCTTCGAGCCGCCCCGTTTTATAGGGTTTATACATAGGAGCACGTTTCTGCCTCAGAAAAGGCAATCACGTTACTTGGGAGACGTCACCATTCCCAAGGGGGTGAATGGAAGGCCGTGATCGCTTTGTTCAGGATGCTCTGAGCCGGGGAGAAGTTCATATTTAATTCATTGGCAGCCGCGTCCCCTGTTTGTATTGATTTAGATTAATGAATGGCTTCGGCAGTGAGTAAGACTTGGCTGCTAACCCACTTCAGCGGAGAACAACAGCTGAGTGGGGCAAGTCCAGGGCTCTGGGCGGCTTTAGCCCGCGTGTGACTAGCCGGTAGCCCGGAGCCGCTTGGCTTCCCTCTATATGTTAAAGACAACGAGGGACGGGGAGGGGGCTGAATTTCCGCTGATCTGCTGCCCAGGATGGGCTCCCGTCTGGTCCCAGGGAAGTCTGGGCGCCTTGTAAACGGTCAAGTGTCCCGCTGAGGGTTGTGGAGAACAAGGGGCTTGTGAAACCGAATTGGCTCGTTCTCACTCTCGCCGTAAGCTTTCGGGGCAAAGCTTCCCTCGCTGCTCTGTCAGTCCTAGCTGGTCACTTAGGAAGCCTGAGGACTTTGCCACGCTTCACTTTCCAAGATCTCCTGCCCTGCACAGGTCTAAACCCACCCTAGCTCCTCAGCAGAAGCTAACTGCAAACGCCAGGGAACAGCTTGGGAAGTAGCCGTCGGAAAGTGTTCCCATCCTCACAGGGCTTTTCTCAGTAACCTGTAGTTTTGGGGCAGCCTAGGAGGGACCTCGTTTTATTTAACACTCTGGTGGCGGGCAGATATGATTCTAGGGTCTGGTGCAATGGTTGCCACTCTTCCTTTTCTCGTTGAAAACGTATTCGCTCCCCCAAATCATACAGGAAAATAAAGCGTTAGGGAGTGATTGTAAACGTTAAACTAAATCCACCAATGGAAACCACCGGGCTTCCAGGACAGAGGCTGGGTGAATCCCTGACATTGCACTGGTAAAGGCAATTGACTGGGTAGGGGAAAGGCACTCGGAAGGAAAGCTCAGTTGGCTCCCACTTTGAATCCTGGCCAGAGAACCAGAGCTGGAGTCGCGATTGTTTGCTTTACATTGGCCCCAGATTTTTGCCTGGAAAGTCGCTTTTGCAGGGAAGGAAATTGGAGGGCACATTCTTAATTAGAGGAGCGCGGCTGGTTTGATTTCCACAGCCTAGGATGTTTTCGCACACTGTCTAATTTACGGTTTTGTATATAAAACACAAAAAGAAAAAAAGCTACGCCAAGCAATCATTTCGGTAAAGAGTCATTATCCAGTTCTGTTTTAGCTTGCTTGTGTGTCTGAAGTCCACTTAACCCATGGCCAAAGGTACCCAATATACAAAACCAGTGCAGGCGATTTGACCACTTCCCCTTACTGGCGATTAGAAGTTTTCCATGCTCCTCTGTTTCGTGTATTACTGAGGCTGGACAGGCTCGACGGTGAATATTCTGCGATCCTTAATCGCATTTTCTAATTCAGTTACATAAAAATTAAGTGAATTAAACTCAAAAATGTCTGCAGATTTGTTTCTCAGATGTCAGCAGTGACTCAAAGCAGAGTTCCTGCAACGGCCTAATTCCAGGAAATTTTCCCTTGTTGCTACATCAATGGAGGTCGAATAAGCAGGTCTGTTCTGGAGTGGCATGATGGACAGACATCAAGAGCTCTTCTTCACCTAGCTCCTCTGAAATGCTCCACTTGGAGTTGCCAGGTGAGGTTCTGTGGGCTAATAATGGCTTAAATAAAGTGCTTCAAACTCTTGGTAAATGGCATTTGAGAAGATCAGCGAGAATGGGAAAGAACAGGGTGAAAAATCTAACAGGATGCTCGTACCTGGCTAACTTTGAAAGACGAGTAATCTGTGTGTTAGGCTGTCATTTTTGGCAACGTTGTACTGTTCATTTATTCTGTAATCGGGCACTTAGTCCAGAAGCTTCAAAGTTTAGCACTGAACAACTTCGGCCAATTCCCTGGAAAAGTTTTACGGTAACCAGATGGCAAAAGCACGCAGAAAATTCTCACACTCAAGATTTACATGGGACGAGAGCGCCACCTACATGCCAAAGCTCTGACATCCGTGGACGTTGTGATGTCTTGCTAGAAAACACGTTCTCCTGCCTTTAGCCTAATCAACCAGGAATGGGTGGAAAAGTCAGATATGCTGGGGAAAAAAACCCTAGCTCCCACTCACTGTATGGGGCAGGTAGGATTCTCTGTTTTACCTCGACCCTTAGGTGGCTAATATAAAATTAGACTAGCCAAAGCAATAACAAATGTTTTGCTGAGCATAATTCTGCACTGTGCAGGGATGGACAAAGTGCCACAGCAGGCCCTGTCTAGCTGTGACACTGCTCCAGAAAGAGCTGTCTATAACTCCCATAACCCAGTATCTGAGCCAGTCCCCCTGGGAGGTAAGATAGTGCTATTATTCCCAGAGTACAAATAAAAAATGGAGGTCCAGAGGGCTAAATGATTTGCCCAAGGTCAAAGAAGAAATCACTTGCAGAAGTGGTGACTCACCACAGGTCCCTTAAGATATGCCCACACTGCAATTAAATATGCACAATACCTCTGGCTTGGCTGGTCCTTGGCTATGGTCCTGTTTAATTGCAGTGTATATAGTTGGCCTTGTGTTGGAGCCCATCTCTCAGACCCTCCCACTCATGGGGTCCCATAGCCCTGGCTCTACAACAATTAAACAGCCCTGCAGCCAGCTGACAGAGGCCAGCCACGCATGTCAATTTGCAGGGTTGATTAATTCTTGTGCTGCAGGCTTCTTATGGCAACATGTGGAGAACATACTCTGTGCACACCCCTAGAACATGTGCGAATAACAGTGTAGATGATTAGGCACCACTTAGACAAATAAAGACACACCAGAACCCTGTTTCCACACACTAGTTCCTCTACAAAGCTGATCCCTTGCCCACCTCTATTTCCTTCTGTGAAACCAAGCTAAATGGTGCAGAAAGGGATTATGCTTTCACTGGCTTGACTGATACAAAAGACAAGTAAAACTTCTAGCAAATCACAAGTCCTTCCTCAGGAAATACTGTGCTGTGCTATATTCTCTTGCTTGTTATAGGTTGTGTTTGTTTGGAATCTCCACTTTTGATTCAGTATCCTTGTCATTTTGTTCCATGCGCTCCTAGGAACTTGTCCATTTGATCTGGGTTGTGGGTGTCACCCTCCAGCAGCTGCTAGAGCAGCATTTTCAGCATACTGTATCTCTATAAAAGAAACACATGAAAAGATCCAAAGGCAAAACACAGGAAAAGATGTCAATGAGTTATAAAAGGACAGTAAAAATACAAACAGACACATTCTAACTTACCCTTCCCAAAACAATCTATCCACATAATTAACACAAATTCAAACTTACCCTGCCCCCTTCAGTGCCCCCCTATTCCTCCACCTACCCCAGTGTCTCTCTCTCTCACTCTCACACACACACTCTTACTCTTGTATTAATCCCAGATGCATCACCACATGTGTGGAAAGAGGCATGGGGGCATCTGCAGGGTCCTACTCCCTTCTCACTATCTCTACACCCACCTCTGAATCCTAAGAAACAAACAAAGAAAAAACAATTAGCTCATTCTTATAAACTGAAAATGAGGACGCAGCCTTCATTTGGCCACATCTATGGCCTAACTCAGCTCCAGAGGCTCAAGACTACACAACTAAAAATAATAAAACATGGACAAGAGTTTAGAAATTAAAACCTACCTCCTTCTCTCCTCTGACAGTAACATTCTGGGAAGGAAGTGTTCAGTTCTAAAGCTACCAAGCCCAAACAGGGCACACAGGTGGAATAAAGGAGCCTCATTCCCTGCAATCTCAGGGAACACACAGTACCCTCAGGTCACATACATGAAGACAAAGACAGGGCAGAACCATTCACTGGAGTAAAATTCTCTAGCTGGTTAAACACCATATCAAGTACATCTGCCACAGTACAATGCTATAAAAGTCTCAGTTCCTACTGTTGAGACCTTTGATCAGTGGCTTTGTTTGTATTCAGACTAGGTAAATTTTCAAAATATGTTCAGGGGGTCAGGCTGCATGGCCAGAATTTCCTAGTCATGCTCTCACATTAAGAGATGATGATGTGCCACTCTGCTGCTGTACCATTAATGTGTGGCAATTGTTTGTGCATGCTGAAAACTGCCTGGTGTTTGCCATGGCAGGTAAAAGACATGTTAATGCACCTAAGTGGCTGTTCCAGTGGTGTCCCCAGGACACCCCCCCCCTACTTTTTTGCTAACAGCCCTTTCAAAACAAAACACCACTACTTGTACCTCAACCAGGGCCATCCCTAGGGGGTTGCAGGGCCCTGGGCGAATTGCCCTATGCGGGGCCCCCACTCACCTCCCTTCAGGGTGAGCTGGACAAAAGCGATGGAACAAGAGTGTAGAATTTGGTTTGTCAGCTGCCCTTAAGCCAGTGGTTGTCAAATTTTTTTCCTCAGGACCTACCTCCAGACCCCTCTTCCATGTGGTGACCTTCCACTGAAAAACAACCACCACCAGAAAACTGAACAGTGACCATGGCTGTGGGGGGGGGGGGGAATCCCTCATGGCTTTCATCCTTTCTCTTGAGGCTTCTATTGTATCTCCAAAATCTACACATCTAATTTAAGATTCCCTACATGGAACATGCAGAGGGTGATCCCACATGCCATACTGCTGTCTCAAATCAGGAAGTATGGCAAGTCTCTAAAACTGCATGTAATAATCTGGCGTGTGTGGGGGGGGAGCTCCTTGCAAATGGGGGGGGGGTGTGGCTGAGTGGAGAAATGAGATGGAAGTGCTGAGACAGGGGAAGGAGAAGATAGCCAATGCCAGGCTGGAAAGAAAGATCCTGGAAGATCCTGTCAGCTGTTGAGCCTGTCCAAGTCCCTCCAGGTCCTGCTCCCTTCTCCACTGCCAAATCCCAGAAACTGAAGCAGCCCCTCTGGGTTCCACTTTCACCTCTGCTCTTCATCTGCTCCCTGAATCTGTGTGACACACAAGTGTCCACAATATTGTGATTGGAGGGGTGCTAGCCCTCTCTGCTTGGTCTGGTGACCCCTGGCAGTGTGCATAAAGCAGCAACACAATGGGGCTATCCATTCTCCCCTTCAGATTAGGACCTTGGTATAGCTTCTGTTTCCAGCAGATAAATCCCTGAGTTGGATTTTATTCTGTTATGTAGGTTTTTTAATTGTAGAAAAACTACCATACTCTGTAACACAGGCTCCTGTAAGAACAGTTTGCTTTTCTCTTCTCTTTTTAATTATCAATCAAAAAAATCTCTGAAGTTTTTATTAAGATCTACAAGTTATAACTTTTGGTGCAAGCAAGGGAATTCTTAACCACTGAAAAAAGAGGCAAGTCCTAATTTGCAAAAATAACTGCAATTGCCATATCCCAGAAATGGTGGAATAAGTGGGTATTCACAGTTTTTTCTTTTCTTCATGGGGTGTCTTGATTGAAAAACACAAAGATTGCTTGCCAGCGACCTCAGTCCTTTTCATATGAATGAGAGAAGCCCAAAGAGATATTGACTCAGAGAGGAGGCACAGAGTTTGTTTGAACAACAATTGGCACTTCATTGTTAGTCCTAACGACTCACTTTTGTTGCAATGCTGATCTACTGCCTTAAGCAACCCCAAGCCACTTTTGGCTGGCTCGCCCAGTCCCTGGCATGGGTGGGGCAGCAGTGTGGCCCCCGTGGGGCACCGCAAAGCACGAGGCCGTAGGCAGCTGCCCCTCTTGCCCTACCCTAGGGATGGCTCTGACCTCGGCACCTTGTTCCAACTGGCCACTCCTCTGTTCCTTATCCCAATAACTGCTGTCTCTATCCCACTACTGCTCCATGATCCCCTGTGTCCCTTTTGGATAATTTCTTCTCCAGCTGTTTCTCCTAGCACACAAGCTTTGTTGCTCAGAGTAAGGTCAGTGTAGCAGCTCTACGCTGACCTCTGCTCCCAGCTCCAAGCCCAGGAGATGTATGGGGACAGGGAAGAAGAAGAAAAGGGTCAGAGAAAGCATGGCTGGAACTCTAGGTATGAAATACTGACTTCAAGGTCTATAGATGGCTGTTACAATCCACAGCAAATTTAAGAAGCCCTAGGGGTCATGATGGTTTCTGACCAGGAACAGCTTTTGGAAGGTATAAAAGTGGCTTGACACCAACTGTATACTCCTTCCTTCTTCCTATGCTTACTGCAGGAAAAGCATAGCAGAGAAATTGTCCCACTGGCTCATTAGCTTTTGCGTGTGCCAAATGTTGGACATGGGTATATAAATGGTATTTCTGTGAGAAAACTGGCTGTTTACCTGATTTTCACATACTACTTCCAGGGCATAGAAGAGTCAGGACCCAATCCCATATCCTTTTTCACTGTACGTCAGACCAAAGTCTTTTTATACATCTTAGGGAGCATTTCTGCTATGACACTGGTTAGAACCTACCAGTGGTACCAATTCAGATATTTCTTGAGGATGGAGGGATTCTGAGGTCCTGTGGGTCAGGGGCCCTACTCATTCCCTTCTCTCTTACCCACACCATACATGAGCTGGTGCAGCCAGACATCAGTTTCTCAGCAGATTCCTCTACATACAAAAACAGAGGCCCCACGTGCCAAGTAACAACACCCTTTACTTGGGCACTCCTCCATTTCATGTTTCCCATCTACTAAACTCTACAAGGCAACAACTTAAACATGATTGTGAGCATTAACTAAAAGATGCTTTAGTCTCAAGCAAATTACCACTATTGTTTTCATTTTAAAACAGCCTAAAGATATTTTCTAAAATTGCTTGTGTGTTTGAAGAGTGCAGAGGGCACAGTATGATGTGCTGAGGAGGCTTTCTATGTACTCTAACCTCCCCTTAATGTGCAGTACTTTGGCTGATAAAAAAGCATACACATAGTTTAATTTAATTTGCCTAAAGAAACCACAGAGAAGAAAACATGAATCTCAGTTTATTATTTACTAAAGCTCAGGTTTTCTAACTTATTATTTTTAATATTAATTTTGAAATAGTTTCTACAGTGATCATGAACAAGAGAGGTACAGTTCTAATACAGTGTTATTCAACTCCACACATCACTAGAACAGGCTTGTCCAATCTGTGGCCCAGGGGCCAGACTCCGGCCCACCAAGGACTTTCATCCAGCCCATGGAGTGCTGCAACAAGAGCCTTGGAGCTGGGACTGGCCAGGACCCTTGTCGGTTTCCTGCCCTGCGCACAATACAGCTACAGGGAGGCGTGGCATGGCCAGAAAGATGTTCAGGGGCTGGATTCAGCCCTTTTCAGGTGAGCAGGGGGCAGGTAAAGGGGGAGTGCCCCGAGCACTTTAAATTCCTGATCTGGACATCCCCCCTAGTTCTGCTTTCCTCCCACACCCCTAACCCCAGCACCCCTGTCCTTCCCGTGACCTTAGTGGCAAAAACTCTTCTGCAGAGATTCCTACCCACGAATGTTTCTGGTACAGACGTGCCCGATGCCAAAACCTGTAACCCCTGCATAACTGCCATGGTTTCTGTCCTGTCTCTGTCACACTCTGTTCTCTCCTCCCTCTCCCCAGCACTACTCTCCTTTTCCTGAACAGTGCTTGGCAGGGAATGAGGAGAGCAGAGTTGGCGGGGTCCCTGTCAGGAAGTAGCTGAGGCCTGCCACCCCGCTGCTCTTCTGCCCTCACCTCACCCGTTTTCCTCTCCCCTCCTCTGCCATGCTCCCCTGTCCTGCCTTGATCCCCATGCTCTGCCTTGCCCCCTCACACAGGCACCCCTTCCCCCCTTGTCCTCTGTGCACAGTGCAACTAAAAGCAATGCCAACTATCACACTAGTTATTTTGTTAAAGTTTATTAATCAATTTCTATGTCTTATCTATCAAAAATTTTCTCACCAGCCCCCCCCAGCTAAGAAAAGAATTGCAATGTAGTTCATCACCCAAAAAGTTTGGCCACCCCTGCACTAGAACAAGCAAACAATAAAACCCTACATCTAGTTTAATTTGCCTCTTGGCTGATAAATCAATGGCTCATTATCCTGTTTTGCCCCACATAAAGCATTAAAAAATGTTCCAATGAGCATGGTACAGCAATCAGTGTATTCCACATTATTAACTCCACATAAATAGATCCAACCCTAATTGGATTCCTAACAATTTGGGGAGAAGGATGAAAGATGGAAAAGATAGACTCAGTTGCAACAGATAAAAAGAGAGATTAATAGACACAGCAACAGTCACAACTATCACCCGTGCATCATTGTACTGCCTGTTTTCTTAAGTGAGGGAGTGCAAAATAATTAAAGGGTCTAACAGAAACTAATGAAACATTCAGCATAGAAGGAATACATGGCACAATTAAAATAAAGCACAATTAGGTCTGCTACTGAATTGCATGGGGTCCTTCTAACTATAGAGCCCTTTGAAGTTGCTTCTATTCTTCTAGTGCTTAGCTGAGATCCAGTGGCTTAAAAATTTAGAACAATATCTTGGTGCATTCTGGAAGACAGAAATAGCATGAATACAGCTACTGTTGTAGCTAGATCATTCATCATCACCAAACATTCATCCAGATCCCTTAAATCACATCTGGATGGATGATATTCGGATACAAGCTTTAGTGCAATTATGACATCCCGGAGCTCTCTAAAGTTTGAAGGTGTCCAAAATCTAAGGATTGGGGTTCATCTCATGTCTAAAGAGCAGCTAACAAAATTTTAGAATGGTCCTTCTTTGGAGGTGGAAACACTGTGGCTAGATTTACACTAGAGGGCTCTTTTAAGTCAACTTAACAAGGTCGACTTTAAGTCAATTTAAAGTCAACCTTGTTAAGTTGACTTAAAAGAGCCCTCTAGTGTAGACCTAACCCTGGGCCTGGGCCACACCCCCTGCCCTGGCTCTGGGGGCCTGATACAGCTCCTGCCACCGCTGGCAAGTGGCTCAGAGCTGGACCCAGCCCCTGCCCAAGCCACAAGTAGTAAGGGGCTTGAGGCCTGCTCCTGGCTCAGGCTTGGCCCCTGCCACCACTGGCAAGTGGCTTGGGGCCAACCCCTGCTGCCATCAGCAAATGGCACAGAGCTGGATTCAGCCCCTGCCACCGCCAGCAAATGGTGCAGAGCCAGATCCTGCCCCACCACTGCTGGCAAGTGGCACAGAGATGGATCTGGACCCTGCCACTGCCAGCAAGCTGTAGCAGGAGCCAGCAGCAAGCTGCCTGCTGCTTCTGGCAAGGGGGTCAGAGCTGGATCAAACTCCCAGCTGCCTGCCAGCAGCAGCAGGAGCTGGGTCCAAGCCCCTTGCCACTTGCGGCAAGTGGCTCAGGGCCAGATCCAGATTCCAGCTGCTTGTCGGTGGTGGCTGAGGCTGGATCAGGCCCCCAGAGCCTGATCAGAACCCACGACAGGGGAGGAGCAGGGCCTGGGCAGGATGGACCAACTCCTGTTCACTCTGCCTGACAGGGTGAGGCCAGCTGGCTCATGGAGAGACCACTACCTCAACTTGTGCAGTAGGGGCTGGGGCGGGTACCGTGGGGGGCAGCCCAGGGCCCCCAGGCCATTTAAGCCAGCCCTAGCTACACCCCTGAACACCGAAGTAAGAAACTCTTATCATCAGCATTTTTAATGCCATAATATCAATAGCTAAATTGTTTGGCAAAATAATGTATTATGATACATAGGAAGCTCTATGGGTGGTTGCATATGCAAACTTAGAGATCATGCATCACAGTGTCTTGTTGGAAAGGAGAGAAAAATGAAAAAGACAGGGAAAAGATTATCAGCAGTAGCACCTGAAACCATTTGATGGTGAATGATATCACCCAAACTCTGGCTATCTGTCCTTTAGTTACACCATTAGGCACATAGGAATCAGACCCCCAAAATCACACAAGTGTAAATGTAGTCATTCTTACACCTAAGGAACTGTAGAATATGTATTAAAGTTGTGGCAACAGTATAAAGTACCCCTGGATTCAATCTAAATCAGCACCTGATACTGAAATGTCTTAGAAACAAATATCAGTTAATGCAGAGCTTCTGCAGAAGCAGCACAATGCTGCAGGCAGCCAGATTGAGTTTTATACACAAGCTGCCTTTTCATTAGATAAGAGTGAGGAGGACCAGGATTCAAGTCAGTTGTTAGATAGGATGTATAGCTAGTGAAACAAAAATATACTACACTAAATGCAGTCCATTTCTTTCCCACAAGATATAATCACAGATACTTTGGCACATTCTGATGGTGAATAACCAAGTAACTTATACTGTGTTTGTTGGTTATGCTGTTGGATTCCTCAAGTTGTTATAGTACATCAAATGAAGGTACCTATGGTGGCATGTAGCTGTTCTTCATCTGCTAGTAGCAAAAAAAGCAAGGAGTCTTGTGGCGCTTAAAGACTAACAGATTTATTTATCGCATGAGCTTTCTTGGGAGAAAATCCCACTTTGTCAGATGCTTTGAAGAGGGGGAACTAGCTGCAAATATCTCCAATGGCTGGTGATGCGACACTAGATGGGGAGGGCCCTGAGTTACTACAGATAAATCTTTCCCACGTGCCTCACTGGTAGATCTTGCCCACATGCTCAGTGTCTAACTGATCACTGTATTTGGGTAGGGTAGGAATTTTCCTCCAGGTCAGTTTGGCAGACAGCCTATGGCAGTGGTTTTCAAACTCAGGGTAGGGACCCAGTACTGGGTCATAGCACTCCCTGCTGCTGCCGCCAAAAGACTGGAATGCATTGCTCAAAGATGTAATTACTGGGTCATGGACATACATGACTTTTTTCAACTGGACTCTGAGGAAAAAAGTTTGAAAGCTACTGGCCCAGGGGATTTTATCCTTTCTCTGCAACATGGGGCACAGGTCATTTGCAGGTTTAAACTACTCTGAATGGTGGATATTCTGTAACCTGAAGTTTTTAAATCATGAGCTGAGAACTTCAGTAACTTAGCCCTAGTCTATACTTGGGGGGCTTTTCAGCAGCAGTCGACAGTCATTTACACAAGGCCTGTAAAATGCCCTGTGTAAATGACGGCAACTTCCTAAGCCACCCCTACACAGTGGCAAAAGCCAACTGCAAATCCCTTGTGGTTGGGTTTCCCCTATGCCTCCTAGTCCCCAGGACTTTTGGGCCAACTTCTAGGAGCACTGCAGTGAGTTCAGACTTGCTGCTCAGCACTCCCAGAACACCGGGCTGATGACAGCAATTTTGCTGCTGCCAGTGAAGATATGCCTTCTGCCACAGGTTAGGAGTCTATTAGAGAAATGAGTCGCTGAGGTTTTGTGGTCCGCAATGTGCAGGAGATCAGATTAGAAATCACTGGTCCCCCAAGCTGTAGGGCATGACCCCCTGGGGGCCACAGAGGAAAGTTCAGAGGGGGCACTGGACCGGGGCCATTCCTGTGTTGGGAAGAGATGAGTTAATATTCTACTGCTTGACTTCTATTTTATGACATACAAATAATCTTGAAATAAAGTCAATTTCAAAAGGGATAGCCATGTTAGTCTAGTTCAGTAAAAAAACAACAAGGAGTTGTGTGGCACTTTAAGACTAACAGATTTATCTTTTGCATGAGCTTTCGTGGGAGAAGATCCCACTTCCTCAGATGCTTCAAAGATGGGTGAACTTACAGAAAGGAATGAAACTAAGTGCAAGGGGGTGTAAAATATAGGATCAGGTCATACAGTAACAGCAAATCAGAGCAGTTTTCAGGTTCAAACCATGGAAAGCCTGAAGTCAAATTACCTTTTGTAATGGGAAAAGAACCCATAGTCTCGATTAAGTCCTGCTTTCACAGAATTTAGCTTGCATATTAATTCGAATACAGCTGTTTCTCTTTGAAGTCTTGATGTCCCAGCTACATCTCTAACAACAGTCGTTAACAAATCAGTCATCGAGTGATTAGGAAGATGGAAGTGCTCAGCAACTGATTTCTTTGTTCTTTGATTTCTGATATCAGCTCTGTGCTCATTCAGCCTCTTACGCAGCGATCTTCCTGTTTGTCCAATGTATAAGGTGTTGGGGCAGGGATGTTCTATCTACTACCCAAAATCCATAAAAAAGGAAACCCTGGACGCCCCATCATCTCAGGCATTGGCACTTTTACTGCCAGCCTATCTGGCTATGTGGACTCCCTCCTCAGACGCTATGTTATTAACATCCCCAGCTATCTTCAAGACACCACGGACTTCCTGAGGAAAATACAGTCCATTGGAGAACTTCCTGAAAACACCATTCTGGCCACTATGGATGTAGAAGCTCTTTATACCAACATCCCACACAAGGATGGATTACAAGCTATTAGAAGAACCATCCCAGATGATGCCACAGCACAGCTTGTGACTGAACTTTGTGACTTTCTACTCACCCACAATGACTTCAGATTTGAGGATCATTTATAACTCCAAATCAGTGTCACTGCTATGGGCACCCGCATGGCCCCACAATATGCCAACATCTTTATGGGTGACTTAAAATAATGTTTCCTCAAGTCTCATCCCAAAACACCTCTTCTTTACCTGCGCTACATAGATGACATCTTCATCGTCTGCACCCATGGCAGGGACGCTCTTGAAGATTTTCACAGAGATTTCAATAATTTCCACTCCACCATCAATTTGAGCCTGGAACACTCCACACAGGAGATCCACTTTCTGGACACTACAGTACAAATCAGGGATAGACGCATCACCACCACCCTATACCAAAAACCTCCTGATCGGTATAGTTACCTACATCCTTCGAGCTTCCATCCTAAACACACCACACGATCCATTGTCTACAGCCAAGCCCTACGATATAACCGCATCTGCTCTGATCCCTCAGACAGAGACAGACATCTTGAGGATCTCTATCGATCATTCTTGAAACTACAGTACCCACCTGGGGAAGTAAGAAAACAAATTGACAGAGCTAGACAGGTTCCCTGAAGTCATCTACTACAGGAGAGACCCAAGAAAGAAATCAACAGAACACCACTAGTCACCACATACAACCCCCAAGTCAGACCTCTGCAACAGATCATTAAGGACCTACAGCCTATTCTAAAAGATGATCCCTCTCTCTCAAGCGTTAGGAGACAGACCCCTCCTTGCTTATAGGCAGCCCCCTAATCTTAAACAGATTCTCACCACCAACTACAGATCTAACCACAGAAACATTGAAGCAGGCACACACCCCTGCAACAAACCACGCTGCCAAGTCTGTCCACATACCTGCACAACAGATACCATCATAGGTCCTAATCAAGCCTGCTACTCCATCAAAGGCTCATTTACCTGCTCATCTACTAATGTGGTCTATGCCATCATGTACAAGAAATGCCCCAACACCTTATACATTGGACAAACAGGAAGATCACTGCATAAGAGGCTGAATGAGCACAGAGCTGATATCAGAAATCAAAGAACAAAGAAACCAGTTACTGAGCACTTCCAACTTTCTAATCACTCGATGACTGATTTGTTAACAACTGTCATTAGAGATGTAGCTGGGACATCAAGACTTCAAAGAGAAACAGCTGAACTTGAATTAATATGCAAGCTAAATTCTGTGAAAGCAGGACTTAATCGAGACTATGGGTTCTTTTCCCATTACAAAGGGTAATTTGACTTCAGGCTTTCCATGGTTTGAACCTGAAAACTGCTCTGATTTGCTGTTACTGTATGACCTGATCCCATGTTTTACACCCCCTTGCATTTAGTTTCATTCCTTTCTGTAAGTTCACCCATCTTTGAAGCATCTGAGGAAGTGGGATCTTCTCCCATGAAAGCTCATGCAAAAAAAAATCTGTTAGTCTTAAAGTGCCACATAACTCCTTGTTGTTTTTTTATTGAAATAAAGTGTGTCCCTTTAAGGATGGGGTTGCACAGCCCTCCTACGTAGGGCCTGTGTTCTTCTGAGAACTCAATTCCTCTAGGAGGGCTTCTCTGTCTGGGACCACCTCCCTATAACTGAGCACTGATGGCCTTGTATTAGGCCCAGGAGCTCACTGTTTAATTAACTACCTTGTTGGGCTTGTTCCCCTAAAATTAACTCATCACATATAGTTGGGGTTGGATTCTCCTTAAAGGGGACAGCAACCCATGACAGCATGCCTCTGGTGTCCAGGTTTTCTGGTGCCATTAGTCACAGTTGAGGACTCACGTTGTTACCTCGAGCAAGTCAGTACAAGCAAGGTTGCTTTAGTGTTGTGCTGTGCTGTACAGTCTTGGTGGGCTTTGCTCTCCAGCTACTCTCAGTAAGTTCAGAATTCCCAGCTGAGAAACTTCTCTCCAAAACGGATGCTCTTGAATCACCTCATTCCCCTCCCTGATGCTGTGCCTTCCACTAGCATGGGCCTTCTACCACTGGGGGACAATGACCTTAAAGAAGTTCCAAAAGACCAAACAAGAAGTCTAGTGGCACTTTCAAAGACTAACAGATTTTATTATCACGTGAGCTTTCATAGGACAAATTCCCACTCAGGAGCAATGCAGGCCCAGGAAAAGACCCAGGGCCCAAGCCCTGCGTGGCAACCCAGTCCAAGACCATTGTAGACAGGGTTCAGATTAATCCGGACTAATCTTGCTTAGTCCGGACTAATTTGCTAGTGTAGACATAGCCTAAAGTTTCCTTCATGAGCCCACTTATGTGTGCACATAGGGGAGTAAGGGGATGTAAGGAGCCCCTTTATGTCCATCAACAGGCAACCCATGGTGGGGGTACTTTACTTCCTGTATTCCTAAACAAGAAGGAAAGACGAGTGGAGAGCCTGTTGGTGTAGCCATCTATTCTAATACATTTCATATACATTTCACATTTCAAAGAAACATTTGAACCAGCAATATTCAGTAGTCAGGGCACAAACTATGCTCCTAAATTTAGTCACTGGAATTACATAGTTTAAGACATAAGGCTCTGAGTCAGCAAAGAACTTAAACCCATGTGTTGTCCCACTGAAGTCAACAATAGAACAAATCCTAATCCAAGCAGCCATCAATGTAATTATTCATAGACTTTAAAATTAAGCATATTTCTAAATGCTGTGCAGGACAAATAATTTTCAACACTTTAGCTATCAACTGTGCGATTTACATGCACTATTTGCATACCTATAGTCAATCCAATAGTATTTAAAGAACCATCTTTCTTTTCTTTTCTTTTCTTTTCTTTTCTTTTCTTTTCTTTTCTTTTCTTTTGGTATTTATGGGACCTGAATCTGAAAGGAGAATGGATTTACCACCCAGATGTAAATTAACCACAGCTAAACAGCAAGCCTTAAACGTTGCTCCATCATTGATTTAGCCTGAGTGCACTGTCACACAATAAATAAATAAATAAATAAATATGCATTTAGATATATAATATCTACACTCAGTTTTCAAATCTTTTGTAATGCGAAGCACTGGAAGTAGCATTTAAATCAACTGGCAGTTCAGCGTCATCCAGGAGCTCAAGAGGAAGCAAGTGCATCTATTTATATCTCTTGTGATCCCAGTAAATACATTTAACTGTACCTGATGACATCAAAGACTATGAGTTGTGTGACATCGTCACTTCACTGGGAAATTTATCAAACACTATGTGGCCCTTGTGAATTGAACAAAGGTTGGCTTTCAGACACGGATTTGATATCGTCCCTGTGGCTGACATCCCTGTCACTGTGTTCTAAGACTTCACACAAATACCTGTTGACCAGAAAATTCACACAGAGAGAAAATATTTAACAGACTGTGTAAACAGAAATGATGTTTAACCCTTTATGGAAGAAAATACAATGAGACCACTTTATTCACTGGTCACAGACCAGAACTGTCATTTGCAATTAGCAAGAGATGTACCATGCTCCTCATAGCATCCAGAGACTTTTGCCCACTTCAGCTTATTTCCCAGACTGCACGTGGCTCTGCCAGTTCAGGTTCGCTGGCAGCTTGAACTAATATTGATACTTCCAAGCTTTAGGAATGCAGAGTAGTAAACAAATTCTGGAGGGATGGCAGCCAGTTAGATGTTTTATGGCTTCATACCTCTGCTTACTGCTTCCATGTAATCAGGGTCTGGCACACAGAAGTATCAGCAAGAACCATATTTTCTCTCCCATTCCCAGTTACTGAAGATTATCACCCCCTCACATGACAGATGTCCACAATCATTGACTCCACCTCTACTTTTAGACCTGAGATGAGGAAGCCATGAGTCCAATCTTCTATAAGTGGCAGAGCCTCCTCAACACCCTGCAGTGGGTGAGAGGGGTTGTATCCCTGGCTAACTGATAGCTGTGGAGATGGTAAAGGAATTGAGTGGGTTCATATTTCCCTGCTCAACAAGAGTCAATATGGAGCTGACAAACAGTCAATATGAAGCTATCAGTTTAAGGGGTCACATTCAGCCCAAAAATTCTTCTAAGCTGCTGGGCAGGGACAGCGCTAGATATCCCCTAAGTCAGGCCATACTTAATGCATTCCAGAAGTCTGGAGAATGCCCAGACTGTTTTGTGGGTCCTCAGTTTTCTCTCCATGGGTAAAAGGGATCAGGATCTTCAGAGGCTGAGGCCAAGGCCTGGTCTACACTGCCCACAGAATTCAGCAGCAGTCAAAGGGAGATATGCAAGCTACATAAAATAACTTCCATATCTCCCTTTACCATCCTAATGCTTGCTTACTGTGGCATCTCCATGGCACTAGCTGAAAGAAAATGCCCTTCCTTTCTCACTGCTTGTCTTCTCAAGGGGGTGGTCTTAACACATCAACTTCTGGATCCATCGAGTGGGTCTTCACTGACCACTCAATTGATCTAGCAAGATCAAAATGTTGGATGAAAATTTGCTGACACAAGTGTTGACTTGGCCCAAGTGACGCTCCCCTCATCTACTTCTGGACCTCTGTGGATTCTGATGGTAGAAGAGCAGTGTAGTTTTTCTGTATCCCTATAACACTAGCTTGACTGTCTGCAGATCATTCAGGCTCACATGCAACTGCCCTCAGTGGCTATGTCTACCCTGTGAGCAGCAAGGAGTGGGCTGGGCTTTAGAGCCTAAGCAACAATATCAACACAGATTTTTTTAATGTAGCCCTGCTAGTTTGAATCTGTCAACCTCAGTTCAGAGGCTTGCTGCCCCTGCCTGTGTAGATGTACACATGGGACTAGGGGACTAAATGGTCTTTAGGATTTGGTGCAAATATTTTAAAATTACATAAAAGAGAAATTTAAAGGAAGTTAATGGTGTGATATAGTGAAACAAAGGAATCTGTGAATTTAATGCAAGATATTCGTAACAAGAAACATTAGTAAAATATTATGAATTTAATACAAATATTTTCACTAATTCATATTTCTTTCTATTCCTGTTCTGCAAAGATATTTGCATGTAAGACCTTTACAATTCCAGTTAAACTAGCAGAGTGGTCCATTCATAGGCCCTGATCCCTCAGTTTACTGAGAATAAACATATCACTATTTCTGTACAGAATGTGAGCTGTCCTGTGAAAAAATAGTCTGTGATCATGTTATTAAAGAATATATCATAAATTCTTGCCATTTAATCCTGACATTTCTTAATTTTTGAGTGCTTGACTCTGCTACCTTTAACATTTTAATCTTTTTAAAAAGTATATGTAAATTTACAAGAGTGCCTAAGTTACTTGGGAATTTAAGTTCAATCTTCAAAAGTGGCATGAGCCAAAGTTCCAGAGAAAGTCAATGGGACTTAAGGTTCTAAGCTAGTTGGGCACTATTTGAAAAGTTTACTCAATATATATGTAAGATGCAAAACTATGTTTGTTTGGTGCATAGGGATTTCTTAAGAAGATAGTCATGTTATGCCTGATGCTCAGAAATATCTCAGTGATAAATTGGCATATTATGGATTTACCAGAATTTTGCAAAGCTAGTCAAAGTTTTACAGAATGATTGTTCATGCCATTTTATGACATGTGCCTACAGCATTGCAGAAAAAATACTACGATTTTCAAAACAAGCAAAGCAATTCTGGATAGTTTAACAACTAATGCAAGCCAATAAATTTCACAAACTGAATCTTTGGATAAAATGTCTCATTTTCTATTGCTAGTCAAAGCAATGAAAGAACTGTGTTAAAGGAAGACCCGTTTATTTTTACCATGATTTTGACAGAATCCGCAGAGAGAGGGACAGAAGTTCTTCACTGAACTATTTCGTTCACTCTAAAAACTGTCTATTCAAAGGTAGATTTAAAATTCTTTCCTTCCTCCCACAATGAAAATATAATATCACAATGTTTTGTATAGTAATGTTCAGCTTTTCATGAATGTTGTGCTTTTACGAGCACTGGCACTAGAAGGCATTTATTATCCACAGAATGCATGTAGAACAGGAAGAGAAAACCTGCTCCTTCTCACTCTTTCAGCCCAGTTCTTGAAGGACCACATTCAGAGTTAAGGGAGTAGTACAGTCTTAATATTCTTCTGATCATTGATGGCTTCACAGATTCTATCCAAAAGTATGTAAATTATTCTCACCTGTGAGTTTCAACTGTCTAGTAAAAACAGATAGCACGTCATCCCCTCTTTTCACATCAGTAACCAAAGAGCTGCCATTTGGCAATAACTACAGATGTCTGTCTGTATTTGACCTGGTGGCCTAGATATGAAACATTGCTTCTCTAATTGCCAGTAGCCTGGGCCATCCTATGCCAGTTAAGCTTTACTGAAACCATATGGCTGCTGAGCACCAGTATTTCTATTGAGAAGTGTAAATAGAGAAATTGTCCTATTTTTCCTGCTGAACAAAGCAAATCCTGTGCCTTTTTCCATTTCATAATGGCAGTACAACTGGAAGAAATATCACTGGTTTACAGTGGTACCTCAGCGGGATCTATTGCATGCCTGCAACCATCCTGTAGCAGTAAGTGGCACTGTAACCAGAAGCAAACATTTCCAGATGAGGTGCTGTGTGCTCAGAGAACAAGATGTACCTTGTAAGTGATTTGTTACTCTTCATTACTGGTTAGTGGCCCACTGAACATTGTAAAATCTCAGTTTACTGGAACTGTAAGCTTTCTGGGGCAGAAAAAATCCTTCCCCTGTGTGTGTACAGTGCTTAGCACAATAGGACTGTGATCATACTATGCTATATAAATACTTCATTATAAATAGTCTGTGGCAATTTATTATAAATACTAAACTACAGATTTGCAGATTTGAGAGAGATGTGGTGGGTACTAGAAGAGGAAGAGAATCAGAGATAGATTAGGGGCCCCTGGGCCTTCCCTCACTGCTAAGTCCCCCCGTCTGGGGCCCCGACCCCCCCACCATGGGCTGTGGGCACACCTCCAGTCTAGGGCCCTAGCCTCCTGCAGGCAGGCTGACCCTGGGGCCAGAGGCTGGCCCCGACCTGGGTGGTAGCCCCCCCCCCCACATTGCAGCTTCCAGCACAGCTTCAGAGGCCATACTGCATGCCAGTCAGCCTTGCCTCCAAAGCAGAATGACCAGATGGTCCAGGGGCAGGCCAGGAGGGTGGAGGGCCCCCACATCATGGGAGGGACCCTGGAAATGGGCCCTATAGGCTCATGTGGTATTCCACCCCTGAAGTGAATGCAGTTGCAGATATGAGGGTGCTGAAGACTTTTCCCCTTCTGTTGCTCTCTGTGGTTCAAGAAAAGTGACTGGCAATCACTTTCAGCCTTGAAGTGAAGTCTATAGATCTGAAAGGGTTTAATGGTCCTACTAGATGAAAAGTATGAGCACAGTTTGGAGAGCAAAGGGGGGCAATTGCCCCCCCCCCAAACTGCAAACCTCAGGCAAGTGAGGAATCCCCCCCAACCCCACACAGCCCCATTGACTTGAGTGGAACTCCACACTTCCTCCTCCCCAAACTGCATAGAAGTCAAAGTATGTCTGTTGCCATCTTTTTAAAAGGTAAATACTTCCCCACTTAAATCCATACTTCTGAAAATCAGGTCACTTTTTTTAAGGTGCCAAAAAAAATGTAGGGGCCAACCTTTAGGCACTCACGTTTGAAAGTGTTGGACAAAGTTGATTTATAGACCTCTTTACTGTGAAGTACACCAATCCTATGTTCTTCAATCTCTCTTGGACATGGTACAGGTAAATTTCCTATTTGTGTTTTTCCTTTTCTCCAGAAGCTGCATGGCATCATAGACATCCTCTAATTTTATACAGAGCCTAGAGGTCAGGGATCTGGCATGTGTCATTTAATTTCTGAGTGGCCATTTCCAGTAAATGTTGTTTTCAGTCTACACTAAAGAATAGCTGTTAAGATGACTCAAAAACTTCATGGAAAATCACAAATGAACATTAAAAATCTGATTTGGCAAAGACATGGCATGTTTAGGGAAGTAATATTATAATCTGAAGGTACTCAGAATTCTTTAGTAAGGAAAGGTCAAGAAAGATTTTCGAAACCACTTGTGTAAATTGCTGGGAATGGCATTAATCTGTTCCCTGCATGAAACATATGCAATAGCTTCTCTGTGTGATGTAAAGTATAGCCTGTTTCATTTTAAGAAAAGAAGAAACATCATCATCTAGTAATTAAAAAGTTCAGGACTGGTGATTATGACATCTGGATCATAACTCTGTCAGTAATTTCCAGCAGGACTGTGAGCAAGTCTCTTAATCTCTCCATGCTTCGCTTTTCCCTATCGTAAAGTGGTGTAAGTAATGATTACCTATTGCCCAGAATTGTTATGAGGCTTGTTAATTCATTGTTTGAGAGTGCCTTTCGATCTTCCTGAGGAAAATGCTGCTGTGGAAAATCAGTACAGTATCTCTGAAAAGAACAACTCTAAAAAGAATCTTCCTGTGGCATGACAGAAGGTGAAGAGCACTAATAATTCCACCTTTTAAAAATATAGAATGCATTTTTAAAGAAAACAACTCTTTAACCATTCACGGTTACTACAAGGGACAACTCATGTGCTTAAATGTACTCTTATGAGCTTTCCTGGATCAAGAACATAATGTTCAGAACACTGCCAGTTTGAATCCCTTGAGCATATTTTTTTTAAGAAGACACCCAGCCCTGAAAGAAAGACTTCAGGTGACAAACGATCTAACCCATCCTGTGATTCCATTTGTTAATTACTCTCACTGTTAAATATTTGTCTCTTTTTTCCTTTAGAATTTTTCTCATGTCAGCTTCCAGCCATTGGATCTTATTATCATAGAATAAATACTGAGCATGGCATTATTTATCTAACTTTTCCAGCTCTTTATGTCTGTTTTCCACAACAAGGATTTTACATATAGATTACTTCTTTCAGGTGCAAAATGTAGTTTAAAGAAAACCGTTTGGCATATGTTTACAATTTCTACTTTTATTACACATTCCAAAGTCATCACAATGCTTATAAAATATTCATTTTAGTTATTGTTTAAACTGTTAATTAAACAACTGACTTCAAAACCGGTTACGCACAAAATATGCCATGTTTTTTTACTTCCCTACTCCAGGGAACAAAAATAGTTTTTGTGTCCAATGCAGATTTCAAGAAGGAAAAATAAAAGGTATATTATAGCTTTTCTTCCTATATTACTAACTAAATGTAGTGTAATACAACAAATAGTGTATCTTGTAAAGCACTATTGCAAATCCTGCATTGATAAAGCATAAATACATATTCAGTTATTTTAAAATTATTTCAGTGAAAAGGAATATCATTTCCAAAAACTTAATTACACATTGTGGAACAAATCATCCTTGCTGATCTCATTCAAGTAGATGACTAAAATCAATGAGGAGAGCAAATGCAATTAGATGCAATTCTTCATGGGTATGTTTCAACAGAAGACACTATCTGCCAGAGAGAGCTTAGACATTGCACATGCATTTAGAGCAGTGGTTCCCAACCTTTTTGGCTTACAGCCCACAGATGTAATTTCTACAGTTCTGAATGGCCACCAGCAGCTCCCCTCCCATACTGCAGCAGAAAGAAGTAGTTCAGTGAGGAAGCTGCCTCCTCAGTGACCTCCCATCTCCTGTATTCCCTGCAGCAATGAAACCACACTCATCCTGTAGCTTTGTGTGCTCCATGTGGGTCCCTAGGCAGTAGCTCTCTTCTGCAGCCAGGGGACAGAAGATCAGTACTCCCTTCCCTCTGGCTCCAGCAGGGACACCAGCACCTATGAACCTGGGCTCTCTGCTACAGCCAGGAGTAGGGGAGTACAGATCTTCTGTCCCCTTGGCTGCAGCAAGAAATCAGGACTGGTCTTTTAGGCCTGTGGAGACATGCTCCATCTGGGCCCTTAGGCAGTGGATCCCTTTTGCAGCCAGCAGGAGGAGAACTGTGGGCCACTTTGAAAAAAGCCTGCAGGTCACTTTAGGCACCTGGGCCACAGGTTGGGAACCACTGATTTAGAGTACTGTATAGCCTACTAGAAAACTAAATAAAAATAATAAGCAATCTGATACAATAATGGAGGCCTCCTCCTATAAAAGAGTATCATTTTACATTGGAAAGTAAGAGAACCCATATTGGGTAAAATCAATGGTCCATCTAGCCCAGTATCTTGTATCTAATAGCAGCTAGTATCAGAGCTTCAGGGAGTGTGGAACAGAACAGGGGATTTCTGGAGCAACCTACCCCTGTCTTCTCCCAGCATCTGGCAGTCCAAGGTTTAATGTGGCCTCAAACACAGGGCTGCATCCACAAACATCTTAGCTAACAGCCACTGATGGACCTACAAATTCAGCAATGAATTCATCGAATTCTTTTCTGAACTCCATAATACTTTTGGCCATCAAAACATCTGTGGCAACGAGTTCTGCAAGTTAACTGACCATCGTGTGAAAAAGTTACTCTCTCTTCTTTGTATTAAACTGGTTTTCTATGAATTTCATTGAGTGACCCTGATTTCTGTATTAAGGAGCAAAAGTAAACATCGCTTCTCTATTTACTATTTTAGGGCCATATCCTTCCATCACTGGAAGCAAATGGAATTTTTAGGCATATTAGTGGCTCTCAGTTAATTGTGATCTCTACTTTCTATAGTAAAATGTTGCATGCAATCCCTATCGACAATATGTATTTCCATCAATTAGCTTTGACGTCTTAAAATGCAAAAAAAATTGCACGTAGAAAAGAACAAAAGCAAATCAGTTTGATAAATTCTAATTAGTTTGCCTTTAAAGTTAGAAAGCTGGAGAGGTTGCTTAGCATTGGTAATAGTGATTACAAAAAGAAAATAGCAGTCTTAGAGACAGCAGTGATGAGAGCAGTTTCTGGGCCTGTTCATGAGTGGTGCTGAGCACTGCAAGGCAATGCACACACTCAGGTGCCACTGAAAGTGGAGGGAGCTTACGGTGTTGCCATTCGTGACTTTTTCTTGAGAGTTGCTCTCATAAACTGGAACTGTGATTGCAGGTACTCAGCATATGCACAGGATCAGGCCCTCTAAGGATCAAGCTTATTATAACTCAGACCTCTTCACCTAACCCTCTGCAAGAGCTGAAGAGTTCTTAATAAGCCAGGAATGGTAGGATTGTGCCAGGGGCAATATTCTCTAAACTGCCATTCTCTGGCCAAGTCTACACTGTTGGCAGCAAATTTGCCATGTCAGTTTGATATTTCCAGATAGATTGAGTGGGTCAGTGAAGACCTGCTCAACTGGGAAGTTGAACTGGTGGCTATGTCTACACTAGCAATTTAGTTTGAATTAAGGAGGCTTAATTCAAACTAAATTAGCCTGAACTAACACCATGGAACTAACTTTGCCTAGTGGAGACATACCTGGTAAGTCTACCCTCTGGAAGAGTAGGACTGAGTAGAAGGGAGGGCATTTCCCTTTGACTCAGCACAGTGGAAGTAGGTGTAAGGCAGTCAAAGGGAGATAGGCAAGTTATTTTACATAGCTTGAGTATCTTTCTTCAACTGTCACCAAAAACCATTATGAGTGTAGACTAAGCCTCTGCGCCTGAAACTGTCTGACACACAAGTGATGCAGCTCCCACTGCAGTCAATGGCTGTTGGATCAGGTTCTAAGTGTCTATGTTATCTCCCTTGCTTCCAGGTGTGGATTTCTCACATGTGAGCATCACTAGTCACTGAAGCCAGTAGATAAGCATGTTATAAGAACTCTACAGGCCTGACAGTCAAAGACAGATATTCATCTGTCCTAAGCATCTTCATATGGTAAAACATAATGTAAATCATCATTATAGACTGAAGGATTGAAATCCTAGAGTCAGGGGAAGTTTTGACAGCTATTTCAGTCAGGCCATGATTTCACCTGAGATGTCTAAGTTATTTTCTTTTAGGAAAACACAGGATTTCATTGTATTACAAACCAGGAAGGATGAAACACTGGCATCAATTGAGAAATGCAATTTAAAGAAAGGAAATGAGTGGTCCCTAGAAAACCAGGAAGCTCAATTAAAAAAATAGTTGCCATTCATGCTGCTTATTATGGGGATGAAGATTAGTATCATAATAACCTTATAGGGTAATGAAATGCAATCCCTGTGAGGTTGCAGGATGAAGTCCTTTTACAGTGCTAATTTTTCAGCTAGTTAGAAATTTTTCCCATTGCACACATTTTGGGATATTCTATCTTTTTTGCCATATTTTGGGGTTTGCAAACATGACTGGCCTGAGGCCATTCGGAGCCCCTGACAAATATCAAAACAGGGACCCTAGTGCCTGCCACAGCACTGACATTAAAACCACTTTAAACTCTACTTCCACTAAAGGGTTCCTGAGAAATAGGTACCTGTGGTTCTGAAGGCATAGAACTAGCCCTGGATGTAAGAGATAAAGGAAACTATGTGCTGAAAACTTAAAACAGACAAATGTATAAAATCAGGATTTCTAAAAAACAAAATGAACGAATGAATTTTGCTTGAAATTAGTAAGTGGCTATCAACAAACAGTTTCTAACATGGCGTGTTTCTTCATTTAAGTTGCCACTTTCATCGACTGCGAAAGTGGCTTTCTTCTAAAGAAAAAGCCTTACAATGATTACAAATTAAAGGGATAATATAAATACAGAATTACAACACAGATCAGTTAAATGCTGGGGGGATAAGATCCTTGTGATTGTAGGATACCACCCCTCGCCCTTGGAGACCACTGTCATCGACATCTAAGCAATAGAAGGTCGTTCTGCTTGCCTGCAGCATATTGCAGCAACAGGGGGTATCCCAGAGGTCTTCAGAGCGCACAGAAAATCTGCTTCATAGGATGGAAAGTCCCTCCTTTTAAAAAAACACAAGAAAACGTCCAGTTCAAGAGTCTGGAAAAGCTTTTATGATGGTCTCATAGGCAGGAGGGGGTGTTTGTGTTGAATGACAGACACGGAGGCTGTTGCTGGACCAGTGGAATTCAGGACGAGTTAGGCTGTTGGTGGTGCTCCCCACAAGGGTAGTTGTGGTGCTGGTGGGAGCCAGAGTAATCAGTTGACTGTTAGTTTCCACAGGGAGTGGAGGGCATTGTAAAAAGGGGTGAAAAGTGGAGGCTCGAAAGCTTGACTTTCTTGGGAAGGAGTTGGCTAGCTCCAGGGAGGCTTGACGTTGGAAGGTGAGACTAGCCAGACTGAGATTGCTGCGTCGTTCACAGTTGCTGTTACGATAGAATCCATTCCTATTGGCAGCATGGCCCTGAGAAGGTCTGGAACGGCGGCTTGAGGCTGATGAGCTGCCTTGTGAAATGTGGGCACTGGCTCTACGACGGGACAGGCAAGTAAACAAAGCCCAGATTATCCCTCCAATCACCAATCCAATCACCATGGACACTGAGAAGGCTATTATTATCTGACCTAGAACAAAGAAAATAAACAGCAAGGTTGCTTTATTTACCATATCGGCTATTCAGTTTAGAAAATGGATTTGATATGGCAGGCTTCTTAAAATGTACCATTTGTAATTCACAAACAATAAGGATTAAAGATGTTTATTTAGTGACATTCTAGAAGGCATATGCAACCTGTAATTACACTACCCTAGAAACAGGGCTCGATGCTGCTCTCATTTAAACAGCATTTAACTGTTATAATAACTCCTGTTTGATACCACTGAGAGTGTGATAAGACTGGTTGTGGAAATTCCTCATTATCTTGCAAAAGATTGTCAGTCCTTTTACAGTCGGAGGAAGACCAGATATACAGCTCTCCTCTTAAGTCACTGAGATGACTTTGGTCAGAGATGGCCAATGAAATGCAAAAAGCTGGCAGACACATTCCTTCCCCCTCCCCCAGGATAGGGGACATATATATGTTAAGCTGTCATTGCACAGAGTACATTTTTAGCCCTCTTTCTCTTGCCTGCACTTGAATAATAAGCATTGAGAAGCTCTGGAAATGGACTCCAGCTAGGAAAATTTTCTTCATCACATGATCAGCTGCATGGGGAAATAAAGATCATTTTTTCCCATGTATCCCTAGCCATTTCTAGAAATGCGTGAGTCATTTCAGCAAACTCTTTACAACTAAGCACCAACAAACTTTGTTCTGAGTTTCTAAAATATATCCTGTCATATATATGTTTCCAGTCACTTTGTATGCTTTTGCATTCTCAGGTTTTAGATAAGAATAAAATCACCACAAACCTCATATGCAGGTCTGTTCTCATTAAATTTTTATTTCTGCTTTGAAGCACTGTGAAATCTAGATATTCTGGACAAGCACCAAATAAGCAACTGACACTTTAGAAGCTTATGTGATCACAACCCTAAATATGAATTCTTGGTATTTCCCCTCTAACCTGTGCTCTCTGATTTGGCTCTTAACAGCATTTCTGAATGGGGATGAAGGCAAGTCAGAGGAAAATTGCACAGTGCCATACAGGGCTCAATATCTGCATTGTGTAGAGAACAATTTTTGATACCGGTTTGTGAGGTGAAATGTACCCCTTTCCCCATGATGTGTCCAAACTGCTGTCCTGGCCATATGTAGAAGGGCAGGGCCACATCTGTCTCTTTTCTGTGCAGTTGCTCTCAGCAGGAATCACATTAAGTACAGCACTTCCACAAGCATCAGAGGTGCAATCCACGTAGCCACGACTGCCTCGTACTGCCTTGCACAACCATGGAAGGATACAGTCTAACCCTTATGATGATTTTTTGCAATCTAAATCAAAACGTTGGATACAAGAGTATACTTTGGAGCTTGTCTGGGAATCCAGCTTGTGTCTTGGAGATTTTATACTGCAACCCATCAACATAGCATCTGAGCACCTTCTCTGTCCCTCAGGATTTCAATGGTTCTGTGTAGATCAAGAGTCCAGACACTTTGGAGAAATGTAGCTCAATGAGCCCCGCAGTGAGAATCTGCCCCCAGCTGACTATAGACAGACATTTTCACCACCTACACATGTAAGTAAAAATTGCACATAATAAAACATAAGGAGAAATTAACAAACTTCTGCACATAGCTCTTCAGTCTTTTAACCAAATTGCCACCCATCCAACTAGAACTCTTAGCTGTTATTTAACTTCTTTGCCTTTACACAGTTCTACATTCAAATTAACAAATGCAGGGCCAAACTCCTCTTTGATGATATTCAACTGAGATCAGACAGACTAGTTCAATGTCTACACAGCTCCACATAGGCTCTCATTCCATTTCACAAAACATACATTTTATACTCCTCTTTTTTATTTCAATCCTTTAAGTGAACACACAGTCTCAATTTCCTGCCCATATTTACACCCAGAATTTTTGCCTGCTTCAGCAGAAAATGTAGTTGTATTGTGGCAAGTCTAAGGGTGAAATTTATCCCCATGCAGTGGTCCAGCAAGGAGTGCCGGCACTAAGGCTATGTCTACACTAGCAAATTAGTCCAGATTAAGGAAGCTTAATACAGACTAATTTGATCCCTGTCTACACTGAGGTTTGCATAGTTTGAACTAAAAAAATTTTTAGTTCAAACTAAGCAAAGCTTAGTTCAAACTAGTTAGTTTGAATGGTTAGTTCAAACTAACTGCTTATTTCAAACTTAGTTTGAATTTTAGTTCAAACTAGCATGATGTAGCCCACTAGTTCGAACTAAATAAGTTCGAACTAATCAGTCAGTTCAAACTAACCAAATTTTTTTAGTTTGAACTTTTTAGTTCGAGCTAAAAAGTTGCGGTTAACTCAGACTAACTCCAAACTGCTTAGCTTGGACTAAGCAAATACAAACTAAGCAGTTAGATGTAGACATAGCCTAACTGAGTTTTAATGGCATGTCTACACTGCACCCGAAGCTGGCCTTTGTCAGATGACTTGGGTCCATGGGGCTCTGGCTAAGGGACTGTTCAACTGAGATTTAGACATTCGGACTTTGCCTGGAGCCTGGGAAATGGAACCCTTTAGTTAAATAGCCCCTTAGTTTGAGTCTCACAAGCTTTAGGGAGACTTATAAGCTATGTTCACACACAAAGTGCTTGTTTCGAAACAAGCTGTTTCGAAACAAGCTGTTTTGAAATAAAGCCTTATTTCGAAACACCTTGTTTTGAAATAACAAAAAGTGTTTTCGAAATAAGGGAAAAGGACGGAATCAAAATAGCATGTCCAGTGTGACATGCTATTTCGAAATAGGAGACGGGAGGGGCAGGGAGGCCCTGTGCTGGGCCAGGGAAGCCCCGCCCCCAGGATTCCCCTGCCCCCTGAGGCTCCAGCCAGGGGCGAGGGGGGCTCCCCCTGCTCCCCCACCACCTCTGCAGGGGGCAGGGGGGCTTCTCCTGCCCCCCCGCCGCATCTTCCCAGGGCAGGGGGACTCCCTCTGCTCCCCCGCGGGTCTAGCCTCGGGCAGGGGGTCTTCCTCCACCCCCCCATGGCTCCTGCCAGGCGCAGGGGGGCTTCCCCAGTGCTGGGGCACCCTCCAACCCCCTGCACCCCACTCAGCACCCTGGCCAGGGTGCTGAGCGGGGTGTGGGGCCTTCCCCCCAGGGTGCTATGCACCCTGGGAGGAAGGTCCTTGTTATTTTGAAACAGTCTTTGTTTTGAAATAACATGTCCAAATGGCTTATTTCAAAACCACTGGTTTCAAAATAACCCTCCTATCGAAAGCAAAGTGGGTTTAAGCTGTTTCGAAAGGAAGGCTCTTGTTTCGAAACGAGGAGCTCCCTCCTTTCGAAACAAGAAAACGTCTTTTGGACATAGGGACTTTTATTTCGAAACAACCACTGTTGTTTTGAAATAAAAGCCCTGTGTGAACATACCCATTCAGTGCATATATGAATATATGTGCTGCATGGTCTTTTTGTTAGACTTCTGCACAGCATGAATGTCACCCAAAGGCAGTAAATTCTAAAAATTTGCATGGATTGGTTTGTGAATGTCTATTCATCGCTTCCCACTCAAGAATGCTCAGTCACCAACACCAAAGAAGACATTGGAGGAAATATTACAATACTTGGCTACAGCAGCTGAGCTTTTGGGGACGTGTGTTTTTTCACAAATTATTTTGACCTGCAGGTCCTCTGGAGCATGGCAGCCAACTCAGTCCTTCAGAAAAGGCTAAGCAGCATCAAGCTCTAAGTTGCCTTGGAAGATAGTGTCTCTTAAGGAGCCAGTCCACCAACCAGGATTTCCAGAGTGTATCATCTTCCACCCCTCAGATGCCCATATTCCACTCTAAGAAGTCCCTGGCACAGAGAGCAATGAGGGACCAACGATCTGTCCCATGGGAATCAATCATGTCCTCTAGACACTGACTTGTATTGGAGAGATGTGCAGAAGCATGGGGACAATCTTGCCTTGTGTGTGCTTAGAGTCCATCAGAAAGTGCCACTTCACTGTGAGTCCAAGCTCTACCAGCAGCATTATGAGGTACTGAAAACTGTTGAAATTGTTAGCTGTCACTTTAAATACTAAGCTGGTTTTTCCTGGTCTGGCAGCTGCATGCAGGTCAGGGGTCTGTGTGTGTAATGTAGGCTAGCAGTTAGGTTGCAGCAGGCAGACAGAGTTTACATTAAGATGGAGTGAGCTGTACCTTTCTATTTAGGGAGCAATGTGCTTTGTCTCTTTCTGGTTTCAGTTCTTGTGTTGATTTAAGTTCTAACATTCAAGAAATAAAGTAGTTGTACAGTGCAACCTTGCAGGTAGAGTGGTTATATTTTATCTAACCTTTTGGAGTGTATGCCTTGAATATAACACGTACCACACCAAGGGTACGTCTACACTTGATCCTTAGGTCGACTTAATCTCCCTTAAGTTGACCTAAGGAAGTCCGTGTCCAAAGTGGGCTTGTACTAAGTTGACTTAAGCAATTGCTTAAGTCGACTTAATAACACCTGTGCTTAAGGTTGACTTAAGACTTAAGTTGACCTATGTAGAGGCAGGAGCTGGGGTCTGGGCCTGCCCCAGGCCCTGCCACCCGCCCTGCCCCAGGGCCTGATTGAGCCCCAGGAGCATGAGCCAGCCCCGAGCCCACTGTGAGCTGGCCCCTGCCACCACTGGCAAGTGGCTCAGAGCCCGATCCAGCCCTGAGCCACCTGCTGCAAGCAGCTCAGAGACTGATCCAGCCAAGCCACTTGCTGCTGATGGCTGGGGCCAGATTGGGCCACAGAGCTGGATCTGGCCCCCAGAGCCAGATCAGGCCTTGGGGCAGGGCAGGGATGAGGCCCAATAATGCTCCATGAGTATGTCTACACCATCTGCACTGTAGACATACCCTTAAGTCAACTTAACAAGGTTGACTTTAAGTCAACTTTACATTGACCTTGTTAAGTCGATCTAAAAGACCCCAGCCCAAGAGGATAAACAGACATTTCATTTGAAAGACTTTAACTTCAAACAGTACATTTTAAAGCAGGGGTCTCAAACTTGTGGTCTGAGGGCCGCATGCAGCCCCTAAAGTTCTTTCCTGCAGCCCGCAATCACACTATCACTCAATACTTGCAATATTACTGTATAAAAAGGTTTTAGTGGTGCGACCCTTGGGCAACTGTATTAGTCCTCATGTGTGGTGTGGCCGTTGGGCTACCATACTAGTCCTCATGTGGCCCTCGTGGTGATTTGAGTTTGAAATCCCTGTTTCAAAGTAACTCTACGCAATTGACAAGTTCCAAAGCGTGTTAGTTTAGGTCATCATATAAAACAAGGAGTCCTGTAGCACTTTTAGGCTATGTCTATATGAGCAAATTACTTTGCAATAGGGAGCCTTAATTCAAACTAATTTGAGCCCTATCTATGCCACGCTTTGCCTAGTTCGAACTAAAAATTTTTTTAGTTCGAACTAAGCTAAGCTTAGTTCAGACTAGTTAGTTTGGCTGGTTAGTCTGAACTAACTGCTTAGTTCAAACTTATTTTGAAATTTAGTTTGAACTAGCATGATGTAGCCATGCTAGTTTGAACTTAAATAAGTTCAGACTAGCAGTTAGTTCAAGCTAACTACATTTTTTTTGTTTGAACAAACTTTTTAGTTCAAACTAGCTGTGCTTTTTTAGTTCAAACTGAAAAACCATGGTTAGTTCGAACTAACTTCCAGCTGCTTCCAGCTGCACCAAGGGTAAATCATGCCTGACCAACCTCATCGCCTTCTATGATG
>ML682021.1:29355995-29382412 GCA_007922195.1 Podocnemis expansa | reverse complement strand
ACCTCGTGGGGTCCCTTCCAACCCTATGATTCTATGATTCTATGCTTAATCTGAACTAAGTCTGAACTGAACTTTTCGGTTTAGACATAGCCTGTCCAGAGGGCTGTAGAGATTGCACCTTCCCTACACTCCTAAGTAGGGTACTGCTCTGCCAAGGGTGGCACAGTGGACACTCCGACTGACTGCTCCCCAGAAACAGACACACACACAGAATCGAACTGGCTGTCTAAATGAGTGAATAAGCTGTACATTACCAACAGATGTAGCAGCAGATGTGCAAGATGCTTCCCAATGTAGCAACCTGCATGGAACTTGGAAGTTGGAGCATGGGCTGCAGAAGGGAAGAGCTCAGAGAGGAACCAATTAGTCAATCATTGTGCACAGGCTGCAAATGCTAGCTGACTTTGCAGGGTCTTTGTAAACAGTAGATTTAATAAAGGTCCAGATTAGCTTTACAAATATGGAGTTCACACAGTTTATTAGCTAGCACATGGGACATCCAAAACTTCTCCTGGGGTGAGACAGCTCCTTAATATGGACCATGACTAAAGCACCTAACTAAAATCCATTGAAGTTAGCTGAAAAAGATTCCTGTTGACTTCAAGTTCCAAAGGGGTAGCTGTGTTAGTCTAGTCCAGTGTTTCCCAATCAGTGTGCCATGGCACATCAGGCCTGAGCAAGTGTGTCACAGAGTCCTTCAAAAAACTTCTCAGAGTTTTGGAGTGGCTTATGGATATTCATGAATTCATTGGAAGATTATATGGTGGTGTGCCTCAAAATAATTAAAGGTATTAAGGTGCGCCACAGCAGAGAAAAAGTCAGGAACCACTGGGCTAGTCCAGCAAAACAAATAAGGAGTCTGAAGGCACTTTTAAAGACTAACAAGTTTATTTATTGAATGAGCTTTCATGGGAGAGATCTCACTTCATCAGACACTTGTAGATGGGGAACTTACAGAATGGGAGCAAAATAAAGATCTGGTCAGACTGTAATAGCAAATCAAAACAGTTGTTAGGATTCAAACACTGGAGTATGGACCTTAGCAGGGAGGTGGGTGGACAGCGGGATGAGGAAAGCAAAATTACTTGTTACAATGGAACCATTACAACAAACCATGTTGCCAACTCTGCCCACATATCTGCACAAAAGACACCATCACAGGACCTATTCAAGCCAGCTACTCCATCAAGGGCTCATTCACCTGTTCATCCACCAATGTGATTTATGCCATCATGTGCCAGAAATGCACCCCCCCCCGCATTTAGTTTGCTCTCATTCTGTAAGTTCCTCATCTTCAAACATCTGATGAAGTAGGATTCTCTCCCATGAAAAATGTGATAAATGTGATAAATAAATGTGATATCTCATGTGATAAATAAATTTGTTGGTATTTAAAAGTGCCACAAGACTCCTTGTTTGTTTTAGTGACTTCAGTGGCTTTTGGATCAGTCCCAGATACTACAATCTACTGTTAAGTATTTGGCATGGGCTTTGCTGGCACTGGGCTCACAGGGCCCGGGCCCTGAATTGCCCTGGCCTTGCCCCGGATCCAGCTCCGTCCACCTGCTGCTGTCTGCCAGCAGCAGGAGCTGGATCCAGGCTCGGGCCACCTGCCGTACCTGGCTGGCAGTGCAGCAGCAGGAGCCAGAGCGAGCTCTGGGCAACTTCCTGGCAATGGCTGGGGCCAGATCAGGCCCTCCTGGGACACCTGCCACTTGCTAGCAGCAGCAGGGGCAGGATCTGATCCAGGTTGCTTTCCAGCAGCAGCTGGGGCTGGATCAGGCCTCTGGAGCCAGATTGGACCCTAGGGTGGGGTGGGGGACAGGCCCCAAGCCCTTTCTTGGGGGCAGCAACACTCCTGGTTTTTGGGCTCCCACATTCTTTTATTCCTGGTTTATTAAAGAAGGGAATAATTTAACAACTATGTCTGAGAGTTAAGGTTTTTGGAAAATACTAATTCTGAGGCAGGCAGGGCAGTCCTTGCTCTGAATTTAAGTGCATAGCCATCTGTAGAGAAGGACTTACTTGTTCTAAGGCAAAACTCTATTTTTCCACAACACTTGGGAATCATTCCCTCCCCACTGAAATGACAGTAGCTGCATAGAATGTAAAATAAATACATAATGAAGTGGTATGCATTAGACAAGCAAATCCTATTGTACAGATATAGTGGGCTCTAACAGATTCGTGTGCAAAACATGTCATGTGCGAGCTGCCTGACTTTGACTCAGTTGAGGAAGTATGCATCAGGAATAGTCTGTTGTACAATGGAGAATGATTGTTTCTGTCCCTTCTCTTTTAACATCCCTCCCTCTCATGTTCCTGCAAGCATTTCCACATTTGTGCTGGGACAGTGGATCAGCACGTTGACAAGATAAAACTTGATTCAACCCAAAGCATGCCATTTGGATGGCCATATCTTTCCTACTGCTCTCTGAGGATAGTAACAATGTTTGATCAGATATTGCACACCAGCCCATCTTGGTGCTACAGACTTCCAGACTGCAGGCCCAAGTAATGGTCTTCTTCATTACATTTTTTTTCCAAATACTAATGTTACAGGAAATAATCTATGATATGAAGATCTATACTTGAGAGGTGACTGAAATGTAGTGTAGAACACTGACTAGTCAACAAAAGATGAATTGTGCTTTCATCCAATCAACAACCCTTCTCCAGTGTGGTTGTCAGCCAGACAGGGGTTAAACTATAATTTGGCGGGTCCCAGAACCCTCCTAATTGGGTGGGCCCCCGTCCTGCATTGGTGGCCCTCCCCCATGCCCCAGCTACTGCCCCCCATATCCATTCCCCTGTCCCCAAAATCTACCCCAACCCCCAATATCCACCCCCCAAAATCCACCCCCTGCCTGCAATACCCACCCCAGCTCAGGTGCCCCCAATACTCCACCTCCCCCCCCCAGCACAAGCTGGGCTTCCCTGGTACCCACCAGCAGCGTGCTGAGCCGGGAAACTGCAGCCTGCACATGCGCAGGGGAGCCCGCCCCCCACCCCTGCCTACCAGAATGTGGCAGAATGCCGTTCCGGGGCCTGCTATTTTTAGGGGCCCAGCGTTTGGGCCTCTAAAAATAGAAAATGGTGCCAGAATGCTGCATTCTGGGGCCTGCTGTTTTTCAATGGTGGGCCTCAGGATGCAACATTGCAGCACCATTTTCTATTTTTAGGGGGGCCAGAACGCTGATCCCCTAAAAATAGTGGGCCCCAGAATGTTGTTCCAGGCTGCCCTGGCCTACTTTAACCCCTGCAGCCAGAGACCATTCTGAAGTCCAATTCATGAAAAATCAGAAGCAAAGAAATGAAATATATCTTCCTAGTGTTGATGAGGTAAGGAGTTGCACTTTTGCAGGTTTGGCTTTTGGCTCAAATAGTGTAGCTGAAGCTCAGATCAATAAGCCAATCCTCATGGCATATACCATTGTTGTTGGGTGCAGTTTGCCAAAACAGTTCCCCTACAACTGAGAAGTGATTAGAAATAATATTATTTCCCCTGATCTTTATTACTAACTGCTAAGTCAAAACAATTCCCTGATTACTGGAAATGAATCAGTGTTTTAGCAGAATAGGTGAATCAGTGAACTGACAACATAAACCAGCTGTGATCTTTGTCAGAGGAAAGATACAGGGTGATGATGGTAAAAAACAACAGAAGTGGCTGTCTGCAGCACGGACGGATTGAGGTAATTGGTATGTTGAGAAAACAGATGTTGTGGGGGCTTCCTTAGCCAGCATAGATGTCTGTGGACTAACTATGAAGTTTCCTAAAGGGTTTTCAGAAGCTTCTGGAAAAAATAATTATCAAAATTGAGTAAATAACAGGAAAATCCAAAGGAAGGGTCTTTGAGATGTTGTTACGCTTGTCATTAGGAGGACAGTGCTCTGGAACAGAGGGTTAAACTTCATAACCAAGGCACCTAGCTAGTAACAAGATTGCCCTCTGCTGGCAATCTACACTGAGGACACTAGAGCAATAAACAGAATAGTTCAGCTGTGGTAGTACTAGAAAAAAGCATAGCAAACATTAAGGGGGTGGAAAACAGCAAGACCAATGCTCTATCTGGTAACAATCTATTACTCAGAATAATTTTGATCTCTCTAGTGTAGATTCACAGGTTTATCATCCTGCTAAGAGCCTGGAACTCTCATGAACATGAGTTCAGCAGGAACAGTCATATAAGCATTGTGAAGTACTATTTACAAAGGATTTGTGACCTTGAATATTTGCATTAAATTCAGTCTTAAGGTGGGAGCAATGAACTTGTTTTCTATTGCCAGTGTAATTGTAATGACCAAGAGGAAATATCTAAGCTCAAGACATCAGCGTACTTTAATTTTCTGACGTGAGCACAGTCTTGTAAACAACTGAGCAAAGCAGTAAACGGCTCCTTAAGAGCCCTTTGAGAAGGCAGTGGTAGACATTGTTACTTCAGGGCTTCAGCCTACCTTCCTAAGTGCTACTGAAATAGCAACATGTGGTTTTCATCTGCTCACATGTTAAGCTCACAACCTCTAGCAAAGCATTGCTATCTATGTTGTAAAACCAGAGTTGGACTGAGCTCTATGCACTTTTAGGCTATGTCTACATTAGAAAGCTTAGTTTGGACTTGCTTAGTCTGACTTAAACAGTTCCAGGTTACTTCGAACTAACTGTGGCTTTTAGTTCGAACTAAAAACATGGCTAGTTCAAACTAACCACTTAGTTTGAACTTATTTATTTCGAACTAGCACAGTTACATTGTGCTAGTTCAAACTAAGCACTTAGTTCGAACTTACTGTTCAAACTAACTAGTTTGAACTAAGCTATGCTTAGTTCAAACTAAAAAATGTTTTGTTCGAACTAGGCAAAGCCTAATGTAGACAGGGACCAAATCAATCTAGATTAAGCCTCCTTAATCTGGTCTAATTTGCTAGTGTAGACGTAGCCTTAGAGAACTTAAACCAACTGAATGTACCAATATCGTGAAAATAGATGGACATAATTCTACAGCAGAATATCTCATAGCCTTTGTAGTAACTACTTAAATGATAAGAAGATCCTATAAAACCTGACAGTGAAATCATTTACAGTTTTGAAAAAGTATATAAAAGTATGGTTAAAATGGAGACTCTTCTCAAATGGTGAGGGTCTTCTTTAATGTGATACATGATAGCAAATAGCACATGGCAATGAAGAAAATGTATAATATTGGGTAAAAATGCAGATCTTCAGCTTGCTGTAAAGACTTGAGAGCAAGTTATATTTTTTCAAACATCTTAAATATTAACACATGCTATTCTATGATATTTTGTTGAATGCCTGATGCAGAAGGAAATCCTGTTATGACCTAAAGTACTGGAGAAATTTCTTAAAAACAGCCTCTAATTAAATAGAAATCTGTGATTCCTAACATGCTGCCAAGATCAGTGGAGAAAATTCTGCTGATGGATTTAACTCCTGCATCACCAGTTCAAAAATACCGCATGTTTCCTTAATGAATCATCTTATAGTCTCCATTCCTTGTTCAAATTGTCTCATATAAAATACAAATGGGCATATGACTTCTTAGGAAGGAGTGCTTCAGAAAGGGATTTGGTATCATAGTGGACCACAAGCTAAACATGAGTCAACACTGTTGCAAAAAAAGCAAAAAACCATTGTCGGACGTATTAACAGGAGTATTGTAAATAAGAATGAGAAGCAATTGTTCTGCTCTATTCTGAACTGATAAGGCCTCAACTGGAGTATTGTGTACAGTTCTGGGCACCTCATTTCAGAAAAGATGTAGATGAATTGGAGAAAATCCAGAGAAGAGCAACAAGAATGATTAAAGGTCTGGAACACTTGACTTATGATGAAAGTTTGAAAAAACTGGGTTTGTTTACCCCAAGGTTGCCCAAACTTATGGAACACAAGAGCTGCACAAGTCGATTATTAAACCTTTGAGAGCCACACTGAGGCATATAACCACATACTTTTACCTACTCCAAAATTACTAAGCTTAAAATTCATTGCACACTTTAATTTTATCTTAAAAACAGGGCAAATATTGATCCTACTAATGTCACAGTCTAATTATTACTTAAGGTCACCATGAAAACTAGGCCTATACAGTAAAAACTTTGCTGTTGCTGGATGTAGAACACTGCAGGCTAACAGCAAGTTTTTAAAATCTGGGCAGTAACTTGCCTATACAGTACTTGAAAGCTCTTACAGATGCTGATCTCTAAGTATTGCACAATATTTTGATTTAACAAATTTCGTTGTGGAATACAATGCTTCACAGCAGTAAATTGTGCCAACAATTGAAAGGAACCTATATTCAGATTTAAACTTTTCTCCTTTGTATTTTCAGTTCTTAGTATTTCACGTCATGTTTAGGACTTGTAAAACATGATTTTGTTTTAACAACGTGTAAACTGTATTAGGGCCTATGAGAAAATCTAAACATGCTGTGGCTTCCCTGCAGTCCCAGACCATGCTATGGCCTTTCTGCTGTCTCCAACCATTGCTCACTTCTCCCCATCTCCCACCATGCTGCCCTTCCCTGCAACATTCCCTCTAAGCTATGACTACCAGATACCAAAGCCTGGAGGGAATGACAGGGAAGTATGAAAAGGAGGGCATTGAGGGACACATGGAGAAAAAGTAGTATTAATGTAATATTTGTCTGTTTTTAGGGGGCTCTGGAACACTTCCCCCTAAAAATAAGGTATTCCATGGCATTCCAGCCTACTTTAACCCCTATAAGTAAAAAGCCAGACAAAACCATGTATTTTAAAATGCCTGCCAGAAGGAGGATGTGAAGGTAAAAAGAAGGACATAACCCTAGTCTAAGATGATGATACAGCTGAGCAAGTTCCCTCCCAGTTCCCTGAGCTGGTGCTGGGCCCCTGCTCATTGGTTCCCCAAGTGCATCCATAACTTGCTCAAAATACAAAGTACCCAAAAATAAATAAAGCAAAGCAAAATGAAATCCACACTGAAATCTACGAAACAGAAAATAACTAACAATAATTTGTTAGTCTTTAAGTCCTTTACAGCTTGTCTCCTCCCTGATCCCCTCAGTCACTTCCCCCATTGCCTCAATTCCCTGAAGTTCCCCTCTGTCCTTATACTGCTGACCCCCATTGCTTGCTTGAGCTGCCAGCTGCTCCCCACCCCCCGGCTACTGGCTGCTGCGCGCTGCTCTGTGCCCCTGCCCCTCCTCTGAGCTATTGGCTGTGGAGCTACTTGACAGGTGAGAGATTTTAACTCCCCCCAGCCTGAAGTAGCTCCCTGCAGTGATGTGTCGGCAGGTCAGTGAGGGCTGCTGCAGGAGTGCAGCTGACAGGGAACACTGCTTCCCTGCTGTGCTCTTCCGCATTGCGAGCCGCACTTTTTCTTTGAAGAGCCACATGCGGCTCACAAGCTGCAGGTTGGCCATGCCTGGTTCAGTCTGTTAAATAAGGAGACTGAGAGGGTACATGATAACAATTTCCAAGTACCTAACAGGTTGTTATGAGGAGGAGGAAAAATGTGTTCTGCTTAACTGCCAATGACAGGACAAGAAGCAATGGGTTTAAATTACAGCAAGGGAGGTTTAGATAGGACAGTAGGAAAAAATTCCTAACTGTAAGGGTGATTAATCCCTGGAATAAGTTACCTAGGGAGGTTGTGGAATCTCCATCACTGGAAGTTTTTGAGAGCAGGCTAGACAAACACCTGTCAGGGATGGTTTAGGATGGTACCTGCCATGAGTGCAGAGTACTGGACTCGATGACCTCTCATGGTCTCTTCCAGTTTTTATGATTCCCCCATCCCCCATTCTTTCCCTGTCTGTAGTTTTTGTTTTTCACTTGAAGATTGTCTCATTTTTTAGCAATTAGTACATTTTGTTGAATACTGAATTCAGGCTGAGAGTGGGGAGGAAACCCTACTCTAGTCTATACACTACTATAAAAGCTGAGTTCCACACAGTAGTAGTACATTTATTGCAGCCAGAAAACAAAAATAGTTTTGGGTTTTTTTTACACATGCCACTTTGAGAATACAAGTCTAAGTTCTCATCCAGTAGTAATGGGACCTTCAGGTAATTATCTGTGTGATCTGGAAGGAGATCTGGGTTCTTTTTCTCATTTTGCCTTAGACTGCCTCTATGAGTTTTAGTAAAACACCTGATCTCTGTGTTTCACAGTTTTCCTCTCTATACAATGAGAATAATAATACCTACACCACAGGAGTGGTGTGAGGCTTAATGCATTAATATATCAAAATACTATAAGACCAGTAGATGAAAGATGTTGGTATAAGTTCAGGGGAGAGCTAGTATTATTGCCTGTAGATAGTATAATAGTTTTTAAACTAAGCATTACAAAGGATGGAAATACCAATTCAATATTCAAACAGATCCACAAGCAATGTTCCCTCTAAGTACTCGAAGACTGTGTGTGCAAACAATTTCTTTGTGTGCACAAAAACATTTCTTTGTGAGCACCAATATTAGCACTATTGAATTTTTTGTGCACACTTTATTTTGTTGCATGTGCAGGTTTCATGACCTGTGCGTGCACGCACATGCACACAGCTTAGAGGGAACAGTGTCCACAAGTCATGCAATCTCTTAAATAAATGCATGAGTGTAACATATTCTGTTTCCCATGCAAAGAAACAACCTTAACTCTGCCTTCCTATGCCTGCCTGGCCTCATTCTGTAGAAAAGAAATATTTTTAAACTTGCTGCTTCAAATTACAGGTAGAAAACAGACTACAAATCTGCACATGCCATCTCCACATATGATGCATGGGATGTATAGTTTGCTCATGTGCTCTGGGCCAGAAATAACATCTCACCTCCAGCCCTCTGTGAACTGACTGGAAACTTACACTTCCAACAAATATGGGGTTAAAAGGGTCATTAGGCACTTCTGAAATCATTCTTTAAGTAGTCATTTTAAAAATCTCCATGACTGGAACGGTTTCATCTCACATTTTCAGAAGACAGTTTCCTGTTCCTTGAGAGTTAGCATTTGCATTTTGAAATGGCAAAGGTGGTTGACTTTTTGTCTGTGAAGAGTCATTAGGGAGCCGAATGTGGATATTATAATAAAGCCCTGGTTGTAATCTTACCTATAATTAGACCACTAGAATCTCCATATTCAACATGGCTATGTCTACACATACAGTTTTATTTCAAAATCAGTCCTTTTGAAATGGCTTATTTCGAAATAAAACCCTTATTTCAAAAGGGCTCATTTCAAAATAAGGAAAACCACGCAATTGAAACGGCCGTTATTTTGAAAGGGATATTTTGAAATAATGCCAATTGGACCACTGTTTCAAACAGTTGTTTCGAAACAACGGTGTTGTTTCAAAACAACAGGTCTAATGGCGTTATTTCGAAATATCCCTTTCGAAATAACAGCCGTTTCGAGGGGGGGCAGGTTTTACTTTTTTGAAATGACGATTCTTATTTCAAAAGGACGGGGTCCGTCCGTTCGAAATAAGAGAACGTTGTCTAGACCTAATTTCTTTTATTTTGAAATAACGAGTGTTATTTCGAAATAAAAGTGTCATGTAGATGTAGCCCATCTTAAATTAGACTAATGCAAGAAGTTAAAGTTCTGCTGAAAAGCATGCAGAAAATACAACTCAGTGCTAAGCCTCGTTCCCTATGACACTCAGCTTCTTTCATTTTTTCTCCAGATACAGGATATGAGGTTGGGTTATGTGTGGAAGGTTAGTCTTCTAAGACTTCTATGACTGACTCAGATAACTTAGCTCAATTTAGTGCTCTTTTTCCACCTATTTCTTTTGTTGTTGTGGGCAAGTCAGTCTGTCTTTCTGTGCCACAGCTTATATATCTGGAAATGAGGACAATATTACTTAACTCATGGGGAGACTGAAGCTAAATTCATTACTGTATGAGCACTTTCTTACACGTTGTTTAATGTTAAAGTGTTCTGAAGTAATCTGATGGAAGCCACTTTGTAACTCTGAAGTATTATTCTTCAAAATATTAAAATGAAGACTCAGTAAAAACAGGTAAGAAGAGTTCTTGTCACCATGACTTGCTGATCAGATCTGAAACTGAATCATGCTAAATTCTGACATGTGCAATCCCTGAACCTTGAATTCACCTGGATGTTTTACCCCCCAGAGAGGAGAGATCCCAAACAAAGTTTGTTTCCTTGTGCTGCTGTTGCAGATAAATTCACATACTGGTTGAGTCCTTGGCACAAGAAATACTTGTGACATCCTCTTAAAACTACGTCTAGGGCTTGGTATCTTTTCCCAAATGACAAGTTCCAAAGGGGCAGCCATGTTAGTCTAGTTCAGCAAAACAATCAAGGGGTCTGGTGTCACTTTTAAAAACTAAACATTTATTTATCGCATGAGCTTTCATGGGAGAAAATCCCACTTTGTCAGATACTTAAAAACTCATGCGATAAATAATTTTTTTAGTTTTTAAAAGTGTCACAGGACTCTGTGTTTGTCCTTCCCAAATGAGGAAGAGTCATGATGCTGTGAGGAGCTACCAGCTGTAGGAATAAACAGTAGTCCCTACCAATGAACACATTAACTGTTGCATTATATTTGGCAAAAGTGTGTGCAAAGTATATTTGATTATCTCAATCAAGTAATACCATAAAGCAACATTTTTTTGGCTTTTATTCTCCTTCTCACCACACACTACAACTCTTGATCTGTCTTTTTCCTGTTGACAATGGTTGCAGACTGAGAGTACAGTGATTGTACAAGCAAAAGGATTAGGGAAATAGAAGTTAGCAGAAGGCTACGTACACAGTCTGCAACAGTAGCACAGAAGCATAAGATCATGCCCCTCTCACCATTAGAGTGCATACTGTTTTCACCCAGCCAGAGCCACTATTTACTTCAGGTTTCCAGAAGAATGACAAAGAGAAAGTAAGTTCCCAATTGAATGTTCACATTTTCTCTTTCCATTGGGCTCACACCTAGGTGGCTTATGATTTATTTTATCTGCTTGCCTCCCTAGGTGACAGAAATCATCAGTGAATTCATCTGAGTTACACCAAGATACATTTGGCATTTTCTCTGCCAAATCTCCATCCTCAGCAGTCATCTGACAATGACATCAGTGCACTTACATCAGTCTAAACCTGGTCTAAACCTAGACTCGTCAGAAGAGGGTGTATTAATGTTTTAGTTTTATATTTATAGAAGTTTATATAAATGATAGTCTTTATTTGACATATAGTAATAGGGGAGTTAGCAAGAAAACAAAGCACAATAACATAGCTGACATACCACTGTCCCTCCTAAGGAAATGGTGCCTCCTTTCATGCAGCTTGTTTAGACTGAATCTGTGACCTCTACTCATACTCATGATCAAACTGGGAGGAAGTCCCAGCTTCCTGCAGTTGTTGGTTGGGTTGCTGAATTGGCAAGGGTGAACACCAAGTGCTTCTGGTGCTCCTTAGTAACATGGAAAGACAACAAAAGCAGCAGCCTCAGAGACATCCTGCAGTAATGCTCCCAAACACATAAGACTGACAAATTGCTTAGAAGTCAGTCATTCTCAAACCTTACCTGGTGAGTACAGAGATTTGACATGCTGGAAAAGTGACTGGGAAGATAAACAATGGCTTCCTTTTAAACTATGTCATAAAAATAAATCCTGTCTCGTCCTCTTCTGGTACGTGGATATTTCTAATAGATTTATAGGGTGATGAATTCCATTGCTGCTGGTTTGCCAGAGGGTTGGCACTAACACACAGCAGCCACCCTCACTAATATTGTTTTATGGTTAGATGATCCACCCTCACTAATATTTTTTATCACTACATGAGCAAAGAGGACTAAAGATCAGTACTGCACTATCTAATTTCAGGGACCCTGCCACTAAGGGAATCCTCAGCCTTGGGTTAGTCATCCAGGCTCCCTATATATAATGCATGCCATGAGGACATTTAGGTGGCTAAGAAAGGGACTCACAAAAGCTAGTGTGCTGAGTGAGAATCAACCTAATCTAGCCAGTTGGAAATGCCAAGGAGACAGGAGGTCTAAGCAAGTGGGAGGCACCTATCTTCAGTTGGAATTCACCATTGATGTGAACCCACCCCTGGAGCTAAGCACCTAAGCCGGGCCAACCCATTCTTGCAAAGAAAAAAGAAAAAAAGAAGAAGCAGAGAGCTAATATTGCCCCACCTGCTAGCAATGGTGGATAGCTGTACTGTGCGCTCTTCACTGTACGCAAGGACCAAGGCTTGAATAATTTATGGATTTGCATTGAATCATATCAATTCCAATTAAGAAAGCAAGAGATTAGCATTAAATCTGAGACCCACTTTGCCCCAGATGTCATCTAGCACAGTGTTTCTCAACCAGCGTTCCATGGAACCATGGATGCTCCGTAACCCACACAAACCCCTCCCTGTTGGGGGATAACTGGGAAAGGAGCAATTTAAAATCCCCCAGCCTCAGCAAAGCTTCTAGGTGCACAGCGACAGGTGTAGATACACTCATGGAAGCTTTGATGCGACTGGAGCATTTAAAATATCTTGTTTCTGGCTTTTTCAAGAATATTTTCATTAGGTATTTCATATAAAGTAATTAGTACATTTAGGTATTCCCAAGTCCACTAAAGGTTGAGAAACACTGCTCTAGAAAATCCTATACTGAAATCACTGACACTTCTGAATCCCTCCCCAGGAAAAAATTGCCTTTTCAGTGTTTTCCATCTCCATTTAGACAGGGTTTATATTTATTACAGTTACTGTATTTATTTTTATTGTAGTACTGCAAGAGGCCCAAATGAAACCCTCTTGTGCTGGCATTGTACATGTATTGCTCGCCCAAAGAGTTTACAATCAAAACCAAGTTTGCACTCTGTGTCATCCCGATTTTCCCCTATGTGCCATATAAATACATTGTAACAATCCTCAAGTAATAAGAAAAACAGAAGTACTCATACAAATTAAATCTTCTGCTAAGTAAAAGAAAAAAATATATGCATTATCAGTATCAAATGCATGTCATTGTGTAACATTTTCCTGTGGAACTGAAGCAAGTACTTGAAGGTACATTGTATCAGAGATTGCTGATGAGGTGGAGGAAAAAATTTAAACAGTCACACTCCAGGAGTCCTTTCTTTGTTTCGTACTCTGTTTGTGTGTGTCAGTTTGTGTGGTGTGTGCATTTCACTTCTGTCCATTAAATAGACTTACTTTTCAGCATCCACACAATTTGAGTGTATTTTTCCAGGGATCAAACAAAACACAGTTGACATCTTTGATTAGCTGATTCTGTGTTCTCTCATAAGCATCCCCAATTACCATAGTATCTGAGATTCTCCCAGTCTTAAATGTACTAGTCTTGCAACTCCTCTGCAGCCTATGCTAGTATCCCCATTTTACAGCTAGGGACCTGAGGCACAGATGGACTAATTGCCTTGTGCAAGGTCACACAGGAGGACTGTGCTAGAACAGGCACTCAGAGCTAGGTCTCCCAAATCTCAGGCTCGTGGTCTAACAGCTGGTTCCTCTTGGTTTTATAGTACACTTGCTTACTATTAGTGCACCAAATGCTGCCCATGGTTATTCATGAAACACGGCCTGAACATGTAATTATTTCAATAGCAAGTCTCTACCAATAGAAGCAAGTTCTGATCATTATCAAGAGAAGGCAACGCTTCTACTCTCCTTGAGTATGATAAGAATTGTTAACACTTCACCCTAAAATGGGATCTTTAACCCAGGAATCTGAATACATTTTGGCTGACAATTTATGAGCAAAATCCTTCCCTCATTTTCACAGGTTAACAGTTGGGAAAGAAAACGCATCTTCTCATCACCCTTGCCCACTCCAAGCATACTGACACAACAGTTAGCCAAGGCACACTTCTAGCCATCTGTTGTTTGACAGAAGAGTCACAGCTCCAAGCTGGCAGGGTCTGCCAGCTTGGGAGTGGGGGGTCAGTGTGGAGGCTTATATGCTCCAATTGGATGTTTGTGAGAGATGCTCACGTAAATATTTTTGGGAAGAAGTCAGGGATATTCTGACTCCTGGTCTCACCAGAAGTCCCTTCTTTCCCTTCCTCCCATTTTGTTTAATAATACTATTTGTGTCTTTGCCTTCTTCACTCCTCTTCATCTGATTGCTAAATTTGGCCTGATATTTATATAAATCTTTTACTGAGATGATTTTATATATGGCAATTAAACACAAAACCACAGTAAGGGTGACAATGAAAAATGGCAAAACAATTAAAGTTAAGAGCAACATCAGTTCATCCACACAGCACATGCTGTACTGTATATTAAGAACTGGCTTAACCAGCCATGAGAATTACTGCATGTGTGTGTTTTTGGGCCATCACAATACTATCAGTTGCATATAGAAAGCTCAATCAGGGCTCCTCACTACTGGTTCATGATGGGAGCAGTGGAGAGTCCTACCACCCCAGGGAGAGCTCTGGAAGAGAATGTACCTTGAGATGATACAGCATGGCTGGATATTCTGCCTCAAGGTAAGACGTGCCTCCTCCCTGCTCTGATCCCATGAGGTTGCTACCACCTACAGGTGTTTGCAAAGATTGCAGTGTGCACGGACAGAAGAGACTGCTTGCACTCTTTCCCTGCATCCCAGCTGTAAAGCTAGTCAATCTGAGTCCAGCCCAAAGGTTCTGTAGCAGGAGGCCTCATCTGAAGGGAAAAAAAGAGGTGATCTGGCATTAAGTTGCCTTTCAGCAGAAAGTGGAGCGATATGTGGAAGTTAGCATCTTTTAATCTCTGAGCTTATCCACACCATAATAAGGGTCATAGAAAGTGACAGAAAGAAAATGATTGCAGAGAAAATCCCAAATGAGGTATTAAGAATCATAGAATCGTAGGGTTGGGAAGGACTTCATGAGCTCATCTAGTCCAACCCCCTGCTAAAAGCAGGACCACTCCCACTAAATCATCCCAGCCAGTGTATTGTATAACTCAGTGGTTCCCAAGCAGTGTGCCACGGCAACACCCAAAGTGTGCCACAAGCATCCCGGAGAGCTGGAGTTAAAGTTCCCTCCCTGCTCAGACCAGCCATGTGGGGCTGTGCAGGGCTGGGAAAAGGCAGGGGTTAAAGTAAGGGGGGAGGCACCAGAACAGTTAGGATCCCCTATTTTTAGGCAGGCAGTGTTCAGCCCCCCCTAAAAATGGAGGAAGGCACTGGCACATGGAGTTCCAGGGGTCCCCCTAAAAATAGCTGCAGCAGCCAGAATGCAGAGTTCCGGTGACTCCACCTTAAACCCCGTTCCACCTTAAGCCCAGCCAGCAGAAAGCTGGGGGTGGCCGGGAGTGTATGAATCTCCCCCTGCAGGATGGAGCAGCTGGTGTCAGCCAGCCTGCACACAGCCCAGGTAAGGGCTTTGTGGGGAGAGGGCTGCTGGGGGTTGTGTGGGGCAGGGGTGTGTGTGTAACAGAGGTGGGTGGGAGTGGCTGTGTAGCAGCGGGTGTGTAACTGGGGTTATGGGGTGGCTGTTTGGTTGGGGAGGTGTACCTGGGGGGGGTGTTTGTGGGGTGGTGTAGCTGGGGGCTGACGGCCTAGTTCTCATCTCTGCAGTGACGGGAGGGTCCATCACAGGCAGCAGGGGGCTGGGAGAGGGGAGGACGGGACCCACTGGGGTGGGAGGGAGCAGTGGGGGGGGGTGAGGATTTGCTTTGGGTGGCAGGGAGCCACTGTGGAGAAGGGAGAAGTGGGTGCTGCACCATGCTCCCCTGCCCTACCTTCCCACTCCCTGGGTTCCCCTCTGCCACCCCACAAAACCACTCCTGTTCCCTCTTCCTCTCTTGCCACCCTTGTGGTATTCCCCACATGGCTGCCCTTGTCCTCTTTTGCCATCCCGCCCTGCTCTGCTCCCCAAACTAACTCCTTCCACTGCACACGACGCCTGACCTCCCATGTTTTGCCACCCCTGCTCTACTACCCCTACTATCCCACATGGCAGTATTTCAGAAACACTGTGCCATGGTTCATGAATATGCAAAAGTAATTTGAGTTAATTTGAATATTCATGAGTTTTTTAATGGTGGTGTACCTTGAAAAATTTAAAGGTATCAAGGTGTGCCATGGCAGAGAAAAGGTTGGGAACCACTGATCTAACTGGACCTTAAATATCTCCAAAGATGCAGGTTACACCACCTCCCTAGGCAACCCAGTCCAATGCTTCACGACTCTCCTAGTGAGTAAGATTTTCCTAATATCCAGCCACGACCTCCCCTGCTGTAACTTGAAACCATTGCTCCTTGTTCTGTCCTCTGTTACTACAGAGAACAGCCTGGCTCCCTCCTCTTTGGAGCACCCCTTCAAGTAGTTGAAGGTTGCTATCAAGTCCCCTCTCAGTGTTCTCTTCTGCAGGCTAAATTAACCTAGTTCCTTCAGTCTCTCCTTATAAGTCATGTGCCCCAGCCCCTCAATCATTTTTGTTGCTCTCCACTGGACTCTTTCTAATTTGTCTACATCTTTTTTGTAGTGAGGAGCCCAAAAATGGACACAGTATTCCAGATGCATCCTCTTCAGTGCCAAATAGAGGGGAATAATCACATCCCTCTATCTGCTGGCAACGCTCCTACTGATACAACCACTGGCCTTTTTGGCTACAATAGTACACTGTTGACATCCTTCCCCAGGGATAGGTTTGGCTCATCTCCACTAATTAAAATACCATTAAAAAATAAAACAGCCATTCCAGGATGGAATGAGTATAAAAGAAACCTAGTAATATTGTGTCAAGAAGCAAGGCCACTAAGTGAGACACAGCACCTGGAGTCCGAGGCCATGATTCTCTGGGGCGTTCCACTTCAGCTGAGTAAAGCTGCCCTAAAGCTGACTTAGCTGCCCACTTGAGAATTCTTCCTGCCTAACAGAAGATTGAGGACAAGGCCTAAAAGCTCCAGAATACCTGAAGTTCTATCTGCTAGCACAGTAATTGCCTCTGAGCCATCACCACCCTATGTTCATGGGCTGCCAGAACACAGGCCCCTTCAGGTTGTGCGAGGGGTCCGCCCCAGGGCAGAAAACCTCTGGGACAAGGGGAAAAAATGGTGTGTCAAAACCAACATTGCCCTCCAGCTCCAAGCTCCAACATGTGCACGACAAATCACAGAACTGCAGGAATAGAAGGGACTGCGTGAGATCATCTAGTCCAGTCCCCTGCACTTATGGCAAGACCAAGCATTATGGACTCAAAGTTCTGGCTCTGAAGTCCATAACTTTAACAAGATGGTAAGGCAGCTGTGACACTCCCCTGTATACAATCTGACCTGTTGGACATCTGTGTCCCCTCAGGTCTCCAACCTGGGGTGCATTTTACACTGTTTCACCGTGAGAACAACCACTCCTGACATTGTCATGCACAGCCTTCAGCATGTAAATTGCACTCACTTATACTGCAAGAGTGCATTAGCAGCCTATCTGCAACACCAGCAAATTCCCAGTCTCAAACTTTCCAACAGAAATGTATGTCTTGTACTGCCCAGTACCCTTCTGGCCAATACAAGCTCATGTAAAGTTCACAAATTTATTAAGACAAAATGATACGTGCAGACCTTGTTGTCTCAAACAGAGTTCCTCAAATTTCTCAATCCAAAGACACTGGCTTAGGTAATGCAATAAAGTACGTATATTACTTGAGGAAAATAGATTTTTAGGTGATTACAAGCAATGAGGCATAAAAATCAGAATTTGGTTACAAGAAAATTAAAGGTAGAATTCAACTAATATTTAATTTAACAAGCTCAAGTGAATCAAAAGAAAAGGATCTCTCCCACCACATTTACGGCAGTATGATTTCAGCCAGGTCCCTTTCCCTAGCTCTATGGTATTTCTTATGACATTTAAGTGTTGTTCAAGTCATAAGAGGTGAGAGAGGTATTCTGGAAAGTTGGCTCCCCTATTTTATAGCTGTGCTCTTCTCTGAAGTCAAGTCCACACTGACAGCAGCAAATTCACTGCCGTCAGTTCAATCTTTCCATCTGGACTGAGCAGTCACTGAGTCACTCAATCAATCCAGAAGTCAACACAGTAAGTCCATCCCCTAAACAAAAGTAGTCTTGAATCAAAGGGATAGCATATCCTTTCAACTCAGTGCATTGGAGACACCATGGGAAGTAGGTGTTAGAAAGTCGAAGAAAAATAGGCAAGTTATTTTACATAGCTCACATACTTCCCTTCAACTGCTGCCAAAAACAATGAAAAGTGTAGACCAGGCCTGAGAACCATCTCCAACTCAGGTTCAGACATCAGCTAGTCTGTTTGCATCAGAACCTCCAGCTGTTCTGTTGCCAAGATGTAAATTTCTTACTTATGCCCCCTTTTTTGCCAAAGAATGGCTGCTTGCCTGGGTGATAGTCCATCTGATTTTGTTGATGCCTGGCTGAAGTGTCAATTTGCCTTTTGTGACTGAGCAACTGGTTTGTACCTGCTTTTCTAAATTTGGAGCGTGTCTCAGTAAAGTCATACAGAGAATCTTATAACTTTACGTGCAATGTTGGCACATATATTTTAGCAAGACAATAATGATCGGCAAATTATGAGTTTTCAAATGATAGCTCACAAAGCATACTTTGTATAATAGCAATCATAGTATTGTAAAAAGGGTGAATTTAGAGATATAGAATGTCACAGTGGCTGTTGAAACTGTTATGCTGTACTAACTATAACATGGAATAATGCAAAAAGTGGGGAGGAAGCATAGAGGAAGTGAAAGGGTGCCAAAAAAAGAAGTAACAATGAAAAGAGAAGTGAGAGAGACATTTGGAAGAAGGCGAGACATTCAGAAAATGGGGAAGAGAAGATACACAACTATGCACTCCCAAAGTGAGTTTCTAAAAAATTCTGAAGGTTAATGCCTCAGACCATGGTGCCAACATGTCATATTAGTGAGTATATGTGAAATGCACAGAAACATTAAATTATCTTACGCCATTTTTTATGCCAGCACTTCCCTCTGTCAGTATTATTTCAGTGAGATCTCTGAGACCGGAGCCACCATGTGGATGAGGCTGACAGTCTGATCCTTGTTTACACAAACTGGTACAATTGTGTCTCTACACCTGATGCCCATTTTTTCCTAACAGAGAGACTACACTTGCCAAATTCTCCATTCATTTAAAAACTCACGCAAAACCAAAAGACTTTTATTGATTGGGATATTCAGAAATTTGACCTTATGTTTAGACATTGTAAGCTTATATTTTACAGAAAAGTCAAGCTCTAACTACTCTGTCCACAGATCTATATTGGCTCTGGATCTCATAAACTGCAGCTGAGATTGAAATTCACATTCTCTGCCCAAGCACCACATCATGGCTTCCCAATGCAAGTCCAGAGACTGAAAAGCTTCATAAACATTTTGGCAACAAAGCATCTTGGCAGGGGGTTAGGTTTGATGATCTTTACTGGTATGTTCCCCTCTGACCCAATGGTTCTCTGACTCTATGACTACATAAACAGATGGGATTGAAAAGAGGTGAGTGGCTATAGGGGAGGTTTCTTCCTTGACACATTAGACTAGCCAAATTGTTTGAAAAAGGCATATGCTTGCTTCCCAAGTGGAAAAAAAATTCCTCTTTGCCACCAGAAAGCACTTCTTGAGACCTCTGTAATTGGCTAAGCAAGGAGCAGAGCTGCCAGAAATGATTGCAACCTTGCTAAGTAGCTTTAGATGACAGAAAGAGTAGGTCTCGCCTCCTCTATGTTTGTTATCAGTTCCCTATTAATCAGGACAAGTTTAGTGACAAGGGCAGGACATCTATTACAAAACTCCTGGAAATGCACACTGGGACAGAAGGCTAAAATCCATTTTTCTATACCTAATAGAAACACTCATGATTTTTAAGCTCACCAAAGTATTCTATTTCACATTCTTGTGAAATGTGCTCCAGAAATGATGGCGCAATCTGAAATTCCCAAGATAATTAGGGCACATTCCACAAGAGTGAAAGCCCCGTTTCATTGCCATGATAGTGTGATTTGGAGACACTTTTAGAAATGAGAGCTAGTGATTAAATCTCCGGGTCTATTTAATCCTTGACCTTGTTGCTACACCTGCAAACAGGGGTTCTAACTTGTGCCATTTATCAAGATGTCTTTTTTTTAATAATATGAATAGTTGTCCAGTAGGAAGTGGACTGAGGCCACTAACACAATTCACATAGCACAACTCAAACCACGTTGGGCATATATATTGCTTCAGTCAAATGTATCTGCACAGTTTTTGCTCATCTGTTGTAATGGGGTACTTGCTCCACATCTCTTCTGAAGGGTTTGCTGGAAAGGGATTAATTAGCCTAATACACTGTGTCTGTGGAAGAATTAGGCTAAACAAACAAGTCCTGATAGAAGATGATGCTAAGACGAGGAAGTGAAGGCTAGGCTGGTACAAAGCTAGCTAGCTGAATCTGGAAGTAGACTGTGGTGGAGGTGTTTGGTAGTCACTTTCTGGGAGAAGGAAGAATGTATGGGGCTATACAGTTAAATAATCTGTATTTACTTCCTGATAGGAGGGTGCTGGAAAACCTAAAAGGGGGTCAGAAAAAAGAGCAGAGAAGTAGGAAGCAGTCCTTGGAGCAAGCAGACCACAGCTGTAAAACATAGAGTCCACAGACTGGAACCTAGAATGCTCCATTGGCCACAGTTCTCCCTTTAGCCACGGGGAAAGAAACATAGGATCCAGTTTTGGAAAAGTGTCCAGAGGGGTTAGGTGATGCAGTGGGACTTTACCATTCTTCCTTTGCTGGCCTCCCTCCCTGGAAAATGCAGATAGTGACCTGGCCAAGACACAAAGATGGAGTTTGCTGAGTCACAGAGAGCGAGAAGAATTGTGATGAGAGAAAATGACAGAAAGGGTCATCAGACCTGAACAGAGCTGATCCCCTGGCATATGTCTACACTATGGGCTTAAGTCGACTTAAGCAACTCCCTGGCCACATCTGGAGTTCATTAAGTCAATTTAAGGGCTTCCTTAAGTCACCTTAATCATCTCTGCCCTTAAAGTCAACTTTAAGGGTTAAGTCAACTATATTAAGCCAACTTAACACAATGTGCCCATTAAAGTTGACTTAATAAAGTCGACATAACGCAGTAGAGCCTTTTAAGTCAGCTTTATAAAGCCAACTTAAGGGTAGGGAGCCATTTAAAGTCGACTTTATTAAGTCAACTTTATAAGGGTCCCCTGGCTTAAGTCAACTAATAAAGTTGACTTAATGCAATGTGGCCTCACTAAGTTAACTTAATAAGGTCTACTTAAAGTCGACTTTAAGTAGACCTTATTAAGTCGACTTAACTGAGCCCTGTAGTGTGGACATAGCCCTGACAAGCTAGGAGGAGGCTCCCTAGTGGTGAGTGAACCCCATTACACGTGGGCTTTTATTAAACTGACTTTGAAAAGAATGTGTGCTCTAATATAAACCAACAGTAAGCCTCACATAGGAGACTATACATTGTTCACTGTTTTAAATATTTTTTTATTTCACCTCTGAAAGGGCTATGGTATCAAGTTAACAGTGAAAATTTCAAGAGTGCTAGAAAACAAGATTCCTGTAGATTTTTCTAGAGCCTGGTGCCAGCTATTAGATAACAGATTGATAATGATGGTGGATTGTTCTGACAATTTTCATAGCATTTAATTGTGTACCCAAAGTAAGTCCCTGATCAGTAAACAGCTACACACACACTCAAGTTTACACATTGGTAATCCTGTTAAAACCAACTGGATGACTTAGGGAGTAAATTTAAGACTGTGTGTAAACTTTGGCAGGCTCTAGGTCTAAATAACTTATTAGTGGTCACAATACTATATATTTCTTTAAAAGAAAGTGTGTAAAATGTATTCTGAAAGTCCGAGTTTACTGACAGCAGCCATATTATCATTTTAACTAATGACATCTCCTTAAAATAAGCATGCTGAGAAATATGAGTGCCTTTTGAGAATTCAAAACATATCCAGCCATATGATCTCTTTTCCAATTCCATCCCTTCCCTTTGCGAAAGAAAGAAATGCAAATCCTATTCCTCTTTCCCAAAACTATTGGGGAGAGGAGTATTGAGCTGGAGACCTCTCTACCTTCTCCCTGTATTCTGACAGCCCCTGTATGGGAATGTTGGCCAGTTCACTGTGTAGATGTTGCAAAATGGAGGGAGTAATGGTAGTATGCAATATCAATTCCTTGGCAACAAGAAAGAACATCCACATGGACATTAATGCTGATTCTCTGAGAATTAACTTGTGCAGGTGTGTCTCTGTACAGTCATCCATAACCATAGAAGAATCATGTGTTTGGCAAGCCCTGGAAGGTTCCCAAAAATGTACAGAAAAGTAATAGCAAAACAGCTATGAAAGGAACTATGGCGCCAGCAGTAGGCTCTGGAAGTTGAGCAGATGCCCAGCCCTCAGTGCAGATGAAGGCTCTGCTTCACAGACTCCTGGCAGGAAAACCACAGTATATTTGAATTAGAAACTCCCAATTGTGAACTCACAATATCCCATATAATTCTGCCCTTCTCATGGATTTTTCCTTTAGAGGGAGATACAGACCTCTGGACATTTGGCTCAAAAGGGAATAAAATATGGAAGTATAGTACACAGGACCTCTTACTCAAGGATTCTCAGGGTACCGGCTCAAGAAAAGCACTCTTTCACTCCTGTTCTGAAATAGCTACTTTATAAAAATATAAAGGAATCAGACTGGCATTCAAAAGCCTGTTGTTGCTCACTCAAGGAGATATGAAGAAGCACCCCATACATTTACCCCTTTCCCTCCTCCCAGCACACTCTCATAATAAAGCAGTCCTCTTTGTTTTAGCCCAATGGTTTTCAAACTTTTTTCCTTGAGACCCAGTTGAAAAAAAAATCATTTATGCACACAACCCAGTAGTTAAATCTTTCAGCAATACATTCCAGTCTCTCACTGGCAGAGCAGTGTGCACTGTGACCCAGTACCTGAGGGTCTGCTATCCAGTACTGGGTCCCAACCCATAGTTTGACAAGCACTGTTTTAGCATATACTGCACACTTACATTTTGCAAAGAGTCCCAAAAAGATCCCCAGCAAGAATAAAGTGAGCAAAGATAGTATGTGAATTATTTGTAATGCAAAGAAAGGCAAGTTTTAGAACTGTTTAGAGTGAAGTGATCTCCATGGTTGCTGCTGGTGTTCTCTGTGGATCTCTCTATTGAGACCAGTTACTTTAGCTGAGTTTTAGTATTAATGATATGCCTGTCTCACTCCCAATACATTTTGATTAAGGAATCCTTCACAGTTTTCAATGCTACCAAATATATTAATGGGTAAAGAATAAATCAGATTCTGAGGGAGACAGTAACCTTTCACAGCTTGGAAGGACAGACAGATTATTCTAAGGATTGCACTCTATTTTTTGCTACATTTTTCATGTGAAAAATGGGCCAAAACCTGATTGATTTCCTTATGTGAGCAGTTTCCGTACTAAGATTAGATGCTTAACTGAAGTCAATGAAATCAATGAGCAAGCTTTCACTGACTTCAGTTATAGACTCTGAATCAGATCATAAGTGATCTGGCTCCAAAACTGATCTCAATCTCACCAGTTTGAATTTTTAAGAAACAATACTGACACTTCATTAAGGAGCATTTGGAAAACATCTGTACTACAAAAATAAGTAATCAATTAATTGTTTCAGTGATAATCTTTCTGAAAAGCTACCCCATGACATTTTATAAAGTCCAATTTATAGTAATAATATCTCATTTAAAATAATAAATCCTTACCCCAAAAGTTTGGTGGCAATGAGCTATCCGAATTAGTACTGTTGTTATCCATAACATCCAAAATAATAAATGCGAACCTGTTGTGTCCACAATGAAGCACTAGGTTTTGGTATGCTCGAGAGTTAGCAGAAGAAATGCTTTCGCGTAGCCAGTCACATTGTTTTGTTTGCATAAAAGGAAATAAAAGTAGCACATTTCCTGCTTTTATACTCAAATTAGCAACTGTTTATCTTATCTTGAAGCGCCACATGGTTCCTGAGCTGGGAACAATTTCCTTCTCGTCATTTCCTCAGCAAAGGAGTGAATTGACTTAAAACAATATCAAATCTCCTCCTTTTCAGAAGCTTTCCACTGCATCCAAAGTCTTCTGGAGAGATGAAGGTTCTTTCCTCTACCTCACAGCAATTCCCCTCATCCTGCCTTCCTTAAATATTCCAAAACACTTTTTGGCTTCAGTGGGCATGTTGGATATACCAGGAAGGCGGGATTCTGCTCTTATTAAATACCCGTTCATTAAATGTATCATTATAGTACACTTTTATTTTAATTTGTTATCTTCCATTATTCCTCAACTATCATGAAAAGTTAGGCTTGATAGTGTAACCACTTAAATATTTTGTTTTGTTTTTATAAAGGAACTGGTCATTAATCTCTTTTCACTACACCCACGTCCTTACACTGAGTTTTCTGAAACATGGGCTATTTTTGTGGTGTTTGTTTGAACACTGCCTACTGCTGCGAGGCTCTAATCCCAGCTTGGGGTTTGTAGCTACTACTGCAAAATAAATAAAGAATAATAATGATAACACACCCTTCAAATCCCAAAAAATATAATCAAGAGATTTTAGTGGTATGTACATTCTTATGCTATGTTTTGGTGTCAATGTAGAAGAAGCAATAGAAGACAGATGACTTTGTATTCTTGTGCAAACACTGCAGGTCCTAGCTCTTCCTTCTTAAATGCACCTGCTGACTACTGACAACCTTGATCCACAAAATTCTGGCCCAGACTTGAAACCTCTGTTCTCTTCTTTAGTTCTGGAAGTTTTAGTTCAGCCCTTTATAGACAATAGGATCAGTTACACTATGCATGTCTGGCTTTGAATTCCAAACCCCAAGTTCAGGGATATTCATATCTGGGGGTTTGGTTTTGAACCACTGTGACTGAGGATCCTAAACTTTGAAGTCACATGGAGGTAAGACATATTAAAGAAAGAAACATGCCTGGCTAGTAAAAACACAATAGCCAAAACTTTCAAATGTGGGTGCCAAAAATTAGATGCCTAAGTAAAAGAGGACTGACTTGCAGAAGTATGAAGTATTTAGATTAGTGTTAATAGCAGTTGTGTCGCTGGCACCGGGCACAGGGGGTTTGAGACCTGAGTCCCAGCACCAGTGTCTCAGGTCCACTGCCAGGCTGCTGGTGGTGGCAGCTGTCTTCCCCGGCCCTGTTTCTGACTGGGGGGTCCAGGGCCGGGCTGCCTGCAGCAGAAGCCCAATCTGGGCCCTGCCCAGGGACTCAGGCCCTGAATCTGGATCAGGCCCCACATCAGGACTGGAGGCGCACAGTGCCCAGGCTCTGGGTCTTCTCCTGGGCCCATGTCTCTCCTGATTAATAGAGAAGAAATCTTAGGTGTTCCAGACAAGGTTAAGGTCTGAATCATCCACTCTGGAGTACACTGAAAAGAGATCATAAAATACAGTGACCACATCTTTCAGACTGGGGCCTAAATCCAAATCTAGACTCGAAAGAGAAGGAGGGCTGTTTTTCATAAGTGTTAATCATGCAAAAATGACTAAACAAAAAGGCAATCAAGATCAATATAAAGAATGTAAGAAAATTTGCTAATTCTAGAAATGTTCTGAAGATTTATTGAAGTAGCATTATAGTTATGCTTTTAAAATGCTAAAATTAGTCTATATAGTAATAACATAGTTCCCAGTTGCAGGAGAATAACAGTTGAACAGGACACTAGGCCTCAGCTTGAGTCACAAATTGCTATTATAACGGGGTTGCTGCAGATGCAGGCATCACTTTCCTGTAAAGGAAATTCCAGTTATAGTGTCTTGTGTCTTTGTAATGGGAAAGCCAGTTCATACTTTCATTGAGACCCAGGTTGATCGCACTGAATTTGCATACGAATTCTAATTCTGAAGTCTCATTCTGAAGCCTCAGTCTAGAGTAAATGTGCCTGAAAATACAAGCAGATAAATCCATTACTGAGTGGTCCAGGAGATTAAAGTGACTTCCTATTGGTTTTTGAACATTCTTATTTCTGATGTCAGATTTATGTCCACTATTCTTTTGTGCAGAGACAATCCAGTTTGTCCAATGTCAAAGGCAGAGGGGCATCGTTGCATACGATCACATATATCACATTGGTGGATGCACAGGTGAATGAGCCCCCAATGAAGTAGCTGTTTTGATTTGGTCCTATGATGGTGTCATTAGTGTCAATATGTGGGCATAATTGGCAGTGGGGTATGTTGCAGGGATAGGTGCCTGCCTACTGTTTCTGTTGTAAGATCTGTAGTTGTTGGTGAGTATCCATTTAAGGTTGGGGGGCTGTCTGTAAGCAACAAGAGGTCTGCCTCCTAAGTTTATGGAATACGAAGCTTTATGCTCCATGACATAAATCATAGAATCATAGAATCATAGGGTTGGAAGGGACCCCACGA